>CM055197.1:21067489-21304182 GCA_029224185.1 Karalla daura
ACCCCCACCCATACCCATACCCACACCCACACCCACACCCCCACCCACACCCCCACCCCCACCCACACCCACACCCACACCCCCACCCACACCCCCACCCCCACCCACACCCACACCCACACCCACACCCCCACCCCCACCCATACCCACACCCACACCCACACCCCCACCCACACCCCCACCCACACCCATACCCACACCCCACACCCCCACCCACACCCCCACCCATACCCACACCCCACACCCCCACCCACACCCATACCCCCACCCACACCCATACCCACACCCCCACCCACACCCACACCCCCACCCACACCCACACCCACACCCACACTCCCTCCCACACCCACACCCACAACCCCACCCACACCCCCACCCCCACCCATACCCACACCCACACCCACACCCCCACCCCCACCCACACCCACACCCCCACCCACACCCCCACCCCCACCCACACCCACACCCACACCCACACCCCCACCCCCACCCATACCCACACCCACACCCACACCCCCACCCACACCCACACCCATACCCCCACCCCCACCCATACCCACACCCCACACCCCCACCCACACCCCCACCCCCACCCCCACCCACACCCACACCCCCACCCACACCCCCACCCCCACCCACACCCCCACCCCCACCCATACCCACACCCCACACCCCCACCCACACCCCACCCACGCCCACACCCCACACCCCACCCACACCCACACCCACACCCCCACCCCCACCCCCACCCACACCCACACCCCCACGCACACCCACACCCGCACCCCACACCCACACCCACACCCACACCCCACCCCCACCCACACCCCCACCCCACCCACACCCACACCCCACCCACACCCACACCCACACCCACACCCCCACCCCCATCCCCACCCACACCCCACACCCCCACCCCCATCCCCACCCACACCCCACACCCACACCCATACCCACACCCCACACCCCCACCCCACCCACACCCACACCCACACCCACACCCCCACCCCCACCCACACCCCACCCACACCCACACCCCACCCCCACACCCCACCACAGCAGCAGCATGAGTGCTTTTGCATTGGGCCCATGGCTCGGTGAGGTGTGTGAGGGACGCAGGAGGCCTAACCAGACCCCCCCCCCCCCCCTCACTGCAGGTGTACGCCAACGGCATCCGGAACATAGACCTGCACTTCATCGTGCGGCGGCTGGCTGCCCCGGTCATCTGCGTCCTGCTGCTGTCGCTCTGCGTGCCCTACACCGTCTCCAAAGGCATCACGCCGCTGCTCAGTGAGTCCCCCCCCCCCCACCCCCACCCCCTCCCGAGGCAGCTGTAGGTAGCTGTGAGGTAGCAGACGTGTCGGCCCGGGCCACGGCGCAGGCACGTCCTCTCCGATGTGGACACGGGGCTCGTCGGAGAAGGCTTGTTTTCTATGCAAAGCACCAATTCCTGGTTGGACCGGAACAACTCTCGCATTTAAGCGGCTGCTTAAGCATTCCACTCCGCTTTTAACCGTTTTGCAAACCAAAGTTCCATTGATCCCTCCCTCCCCCCTCACCCTCCCCCCTCCCTCCCCGGTCTCTCTAGGCGTGCAGCCCGAGATGCAGACGCTGGTGGAGAGGAGGATCTACCCCTTCCTGCTGATGGTGGCGACGCTGCTGGCCGTCCTGTCCTTCCAGATCCGCCAGTTCAAGCGCCTCTACGAGCACATCAAGAACGACAAGTGGGTGCACCCCAGAGCGTCTCGGACGAAAAAAATCTGTCTGCATATGTCTCTGCAAGACGTGACACGAAAGCCATGTGTTCTCTATGTGCTGTAAGCCTGCCTCCCGGCATCGGTTCCCACCTGCATAGGAATGCATAAAGTTAGAGTGCGAAGCATGTGAGATACAATGTTAGGCTCCGTGCCGTGGGATGTGAAGAAGACTCCGTGATCAGGAAGACTAAAGAAGCAAAGAGCCCCTGTGACCAGCTCCTCTTGTGTGTCCCCCGCAGGTACCTGGTGGGACAGCGCCTGGTGAACTACGAGCGCAAGGCCGCCAGGGCCACGCCGCCGTCCTCGCGCGGCCCGCCCCCGTAGGCCCCCCCCCCTCCGCTCGGGGCACCGGGCCCCGGGCCCAGCGGCTCCCAGCAGCAGCAGCGGCGGCGGCGGCGGACGCCCGGCCTCGGCGCTCTCGACCGCCCAGGGGGTCGAGGGTCGGGGCGGACCTGGCACGGACCTTTCTTTTCTTTCGCAGGGTCCGCTTTTAACGCGCGTTTTTAGTCGGGTTTTAGCGCGCCGGCGTGGGTCCCGGGGAGGCGAGGAGGAGGAGGAGGAGGAGGAGGAGGAGACCACGGGGCGCCTGGGGGGCCCCCCGGCTCCCCCCCTGGACCCCGCGCGGCCCGGACCTGGGCGGAGAGGAGCGCCCGTTTTAAGAGACGCTTTGTTTTGCTTTGTTGTTTTTTTCCCCCCTTTTTAGAGTGTTCTGTTGTTTATGTACGGCGGTGTCCCCCCTCCTGGATTAAAAAACGAAACAAAAACAAAACGCGTTGGGCCGATCCGCCTGCGGGGGAGGGGGAGAGGTCTGACCCGTCGGGAAGGCGGAGGTGGAGGTGGCGTCCTGGAAGGTGCGAACTGGAACGGCCTGGGAGCGTCTCGCGTCCCAGCCCCCCCCCCCCCCCCCCCCCCTCGACAGGCGTCTCCTCTCACGGGCCTGCGAGCAATGTGAAGCGAAGCGGTGGGGCCCCCGGAGGCCTCGAGTGCTGCTAGCCAGCGGCCCTCTCAGCGATTCCAAAGGGGAGACGGGTTTTAGAGAAACCTCTTTCTTTCCTTTTCTCCACAACTCAACCGTCGGGTGGCTCTCGCCGTCCGAGAGGGACCGTTTTGACGTCACCTATCTTTCATTTCTCTTGTTTTTTTCTTGTTAAAAACCAATGTTCTCACGCGTTGCACTTTGCACGAGGGGGTTCGCGGTCACTTCGCGGCCCGCTGTTACAGTCGGCACACGTGTGTATACGCCCACACACACGCACGCACGCACGCACACACACACACACACACACACACTGAGACTGAAAGGTGTTGGCGTTGTTGGCGTTGTTGCGGGCACCTTTTTGTCGCGTTTCGTTCGGGTTTGCTCGTTTTCGGACCCCGCGCTCGTGTTCAAAGCGTTTCATAAACTGGTTTTTTGCAGACTCCCCCCCCCCCCCGCCGGGGGCCCGGACGCTTCCGAATTCCCGGTCTCCCCTTTCGGTTCCCGGAGGCAAATGGTTTCTATTTTTGTACGCGGCGGGAGGCGGCTCGCGCCGCCGAGCCCCGCCCACCTGTGTGTTCGGCACCACGGAACGACAATAAATGGCGATCCAACCCCAAACCACGTCTCGTCTCTCTCTCTCTCTCTGCTTTCTGCGACGTCCCGCGCTCCCAAAAAAGCGCGGCTGCGGGCGGCGCCCGCGCCAGGCCCTCCCCCGAAAGGTTATTTCTGCCGAATCCAATTACCTCTCTGCTGAAGGCCGCCCAAGTCTTACCGGTTTTGGAGGCGGTGGGGGTGGGAGGGGGGAGGGGGGAGGGGGGGGGTTAGGACTCTTTTTGTCCTCGGCCTGTGCTTTCGCTTCACGACGGGGGTCAGCCTGCCCGTGACGGTTGCATTGCAGACCAGAGAGTGACCCGCGCCCTCTTGAGGCGTCATGCCCCTCCCCCCCCATTCCATCGGAGGAACCCCGGGGCGCCCGAAACGGACGAACGGATGAACCGCCAAGTTCCCCCGTGTGTTCTCTCCAGCGGACCCGTACTGCTCCTGGTTTTCAGACCCTGCCCCAAGATGGGACTCTCGTTACGCCACGCGTTTTGGTCGAAGCGGGGGCGGAGGCGAGCGAGTGCGGAGGCGCCGTCTGCGTCCCCTCGTGGCCAGGCCGCCGGACCGCAAACCCGGAGGGCGTCTCCGTCCGTCCGTCCGTGACCATCGCGCGAAACCGTGTCACCATGCGACCCCCTCCGGCCTCCTGAACTCTCCGAGGCGCGTAGATTCAGCTCGGAGCCGCGGACGCCCCCTTGGAGATCTCCGTCCCGTGTCGTGATGCGACACCGTCGGGCGGCTCCTGCCGGTCCCCTCGGCTGCCCCCCGTGCCGCCGCGCCCTGTGCACAAATGAGGTCGCGTGGTGGGGAAATCCAATTGAGGTTGGCAGCGCCAGGAGCCGCAGGAGAGGAGACGAGGGGGGGGGGTGGGGCCAACCTGGCCATCGGCGCTAATGACTTCCCTGACTCCTAAGAAGATCTCCGTTAGGACAGAGGCAGCAAGTGAATGTTGCGCAACGCAACGCAACACGTCGTTTGGGCCGCTCGTTCGATCCGCGAGTGCTTGTGACGTGTCGTGGAGAAAGACGACGTCTCCTGCCTCCTCTCTTGCACCTGCGTGGAGCTTCTTCAGCTGTTAAACATCCAGACTGACGTGTCATTGAGGAGGGGGACGTACCTGAGTAGCCAGAGCTGGAGAGAGAGAGAGAGAGAGGGAGAGAGAGAGAGAGCGACTAAAGGGATTATCGTGCGTCAGTTCAACCGAACGTCTCATCCCATTGCTGGCCATTATCACAGGAAGCTCAAGTGGTTCTTGACGGGGGAAACTCAGGATTAGCCGCTCAGTGCCGTTAGCGGTGGCTGTTACTGTATCCAACCGGGACAAGGGCTGTTCCTCTACTCTCCACAGGACACCTTGTTTGGATCTGTCCTCGGTACCATTGGATTTCTTGATTCGCACCACGATCTGGCCGATGAGGACTTCTGTGCCTTTGCAGGGGCTGTGGACATGGGCTCAGTCTTCCCCATCAAAAGTGAGCCTTGCACACTCCCTGGGTTGTCGTACTGCTTTCGTCGGGAAACGCACTGCGCACTCAGTATGAAGACTTCCTCTGACCCGCTGTAGTCATCTTTCACGATTGAAGACCTTGGAACATGCTGACAGCCAAACCCTCCCTGGCTATTGGCTGGTTTTGTGGAGTTCAGTGGCACTTGCAGGGATTCTTGTGGATGGAGGATCGGAAGCATTTGTAATGATCGGCCTACGGCGTGACCTCTGGTGACCCTAATCTCTGTGGAAACCTTAAAGAGACAGCAACAGGTCGATTTCAAGATGGGTCAGGGTGGGTCAACATATGGCAGGAGCATAGCGGACAAAAGTGTCTTGGAGGCCCGCACCATTTCATAACATTGGGGGCAGGGGGAGGTTTAAATGGTGGTGATACCAGAGGAGCAAGTTGAAGGTTCAAAGGTTCGAGAGAATGGAGTCGCCAGACTCCCGGAGCTGGTTAAGTCCGAGCATGGGACATGCCAAGTTGCCATGGATGTGCCTCTCATGTCCTTCATTGAAGATGACAGAAACGAGGATGAGTTTGATGAATCGGAGGAGGACGACAAGGAACTCGATTACACGCGAAACTACTGGGAAGACGAGGATGACATCTACCAGGAGTTTGAGGAGCTGGACTTCGACGCCCTACCGGGTCGCCCGGACACGCGGAGCATTGCCTCTGACGACTCCTTCTATCCGCCGGACAGCTCCGTCATGTCCCTCCTGTACCGCTCCCCGAGCCCCGACAGCCCAGTCCCAATTTCCTTCTACAACGCTTGCTGCAACAACAACGCCATCATCGTCAAGATCATGATCAGACAGGGGGTGACTGAAGAGGAGGTGGCCGAGACGGACAGGAACAGAAGAGTAGGTGTCTGGGTGCAATGTGTTTCACGCAAAGTTTAGATTTATCGGCATTTCATATGTTTCACCTGCTGACCGGAATCAGAAAAGCAGTCTGCTTCCAACTTTACTGATGAAAAAAAAATCACAGTGACTATCCCTGGAAAACTTCGGTCTGGCCGTGAGTGGGGAGCACTTCAAAAACGTCATGAGCCCAAGTCATTTAAAAATGAATAATTCAGCTGATTCTAATCATTTTCACACTTCCAACTGGATCGGGGCAATCTTACGGCCATTCGTTTTTTTTATTGCGTCTCCGATTGCTTTGCAACTTCAATAATGGGTCCGAGTTCCTCTGAAATGATTTGCTTTGACTTTTATTGAATTGGCATAACTCACTTGAACAGCAAAACATACACCGTTGATCACAGCAACGGTGTGTTCACGTTGCATAAACGGTGCATGGGCCTTGAACGTTTGCGCGGTGGGAAAGAAGAATTCACAAAATGAGCATTACCGTCAACAAATGCATCCAGGAATGCAGCAGAAAACGTAAACCACAGTGCATTCAGTCTTTTCGTAGCACGAGAAGCAATAACGTCCGGTTCCAAGTTCGTGTGCAGCTACGTACCTGAGCATCAGTGCTCCACCACTGTCCAGGTGATGCACAGCTGATGCGCAGTACGTTAGGGTTGGCCTTTAAAAATATTTATATATTCAGAGGAAATTAAGAACCTGAACCAGAATCTACTTTATCGTCATCGTACTGGGTGCAAAAAAAAACACAGACACAGTGTAATTGCAGTACTGTGCCTAATGATAACAACTTTTGATGCTCTTTTAACAAACTGTTCACGTGCCGATAATCATGGCGTTTGTTAGGTTTAATGGGTAGGGTTTGTTTACCCAGGGCAAACAAAGATCTCCCAGCAACAGTTGTCTTGAGGTTTTGAGGTCAGGCCAGCTGAGCCTCTGCAGCACTGGAGGTCAAGTCCTCAAGGTGACACCAGAGCGATTGGTTAAGCCTCTCCTGGAAGATGGGGGGGGGTGGGGTTGGGGACTGCAGCGACTCACAGTGTCAAGAAGCAGCTCCCTGTCAGGGCTCAGCCTCTAGAACACACACACCTATCTTGGCTGCTCTTTCCTCACATTGTAAACAGCGGACACAATGCAGCGGTGTTTTGTCAAGCATTTGGTCAGAACCTGGTCACCTGAGGCCTAGTGGCTAGAGACCTGCACTAGCAACCCCGGGATCTCAGGTTTGAATCCCACCATGGTTGAAGTCCCCATGGGATCATTAAAGCGTCCATTTTTCCCACTGGCTGCGCAGGGGATGAATTATTTAACAGGTACCCGAAAAACTGATTCACCACGCTCGTGAAGGCACACCTTGTCCCGTGTGCGTACGTTCCACTGGAAGTTAATCCAATCTTAACTGTTATTGCTATCTTAAATGAGAGTAAACCAGCCAGCAGCTATTTGGACAATGGGCTGCTTGGCAAATGACCGCTGCAGCTGGAAAGTGTTTAGCATGTAACCAAGTTAATGGTGTATCGCTGAATCCCTCGCAGCCGGCTACACGCTGTGACGAACCGTCTCGTGTTTTGCCGGTCGGCAGAAGGCATGAGAATTGTCATTTTTACGACAACCGACACGATGTGTTCCTCCTGTGAGGTTCCTCCTGGCTCCATGCAGTAGAGAGCTACCAACGCAGCCCCGACTGATGCAGCCCTTGGTTTTGTGTTCCAGTCCGGCCTGATTATGGCATGTTATCATGGCTACGTGGACGTGGTCATCGCCCTCTCGCAGTGCCCGCACCTTGACGTGAACTGGCAGGACAATGAGGGCAACACCGCTCTGATTACTGCAGCACAAGCGGGTAAGCACACCGCTGACATAACACACACACACGCGCGCGCACTAAGACACACCTCATGTCATTCAGTCACAAGCTGAATCAGAATAAGGGTTGCCGGATCTCAAAGTGCACATTCGATGGGTAAGTACAAGCAAGTCCAAGTCCTGAACGAACACGCAGTGAAGCGCACAGTGAACGCTAATGGAATCGTCAGTCTGGGAAAGGTAGAGTCCCGCTGACAGGCTCACTATGACAGGGATCCATTAAGAGATCCTGTAGAGACAGTGGGGAGCTTATTGAGTTTGAGTTCCCAATCTTTCTCCTTCATTTACCACACTGTGAAAAAGCTCTACCGCTCTTCATTCAAATGTCTGGAAACCTCTTATCACTTCAAATACACACACACACACACACGACTTCCAGGATGTCTAATTTCATCAGATCGAAAGCGTAATTGTACATCTGTGTCACAGTTTGTACATCCGCAAAAACATTTTTGAATCTTTTTTGAAATTCCTCATAATCTGTTTCCCAGTGAGACACGTGGCATACTTTCCTCATTTCCCTCGCCACGCTGCCTCTGATGCATAATTTTACAGTGGTAGAAATTTCACTGCAGACAATTGAGTTCCAAAATTGGTCCAAATTAAAGTACAGAACATATTATGCAGTCTGGTGCCTCCATTTGGTGGAGGCACTGTTATTAGCTTGTAGAAGAGAGTAGTGTGCTGAGTAATTTCATAGTGCCGCAGCCACATGCATCAGACATGGTGTCCCAGCCTCTCATCTACTAACGATGATGAATGGCTCTCTGTGGCCTGTGATGAATAGCTGCACACTGCTCTTCATTTTGTGCTTCATTAAAAGGAGTATCGATCCCCTTTGATGACAGAGTGCTCTGCAACACCTAAGGGGAACAGATGTGCTCCACACTTAAGCCCACCAGACTGCAGCGAGACTATGTCCAAAAGTATTCACTAGAAAGTTCCCTGTTGTGTGCTCGCCGCATTGGGCACACTTTGTGAACCTTTAAGAGGCGTTAAAGGGTAAGAAGGTGCATTTTGACCACAAATCCAGACTGAAACCAAAACACAATCCATGTTTGTCTCGTGCTTCGTAGGTCACATGATGATCTCTAACTATCTGCTCAACTACTACCCTGGGCTGGACATCGAGAGGAGGAACTGCCACGGCTTCACTGCTCTGATGAAGGCTGCCATGCAAGGCCGGGCTGAGTGTGTCAGAGCTCTCATGTTGGCAGGTGAAGCATGTACATTCATTCCAGTGGGCGCAACTGACTCCTGTTTGGGAGACTTGGCGAGACCTTGAAAACCTTGATTGTATGTACTGTATATAGCACGGTTTTCTATATTGGTAAACGTGATTCTTTTTTTCCCCCCCCAACTACTTCTACTGGTCCTCGTGTTCCCAGGAGGAGATATTCAGGCCCGGGACTACGGGCGCCATATGACACCTAGGGAGTGGGCTCTCTTCACTGGACGATACGACACAGCCAACATGATGCACCGGCTCATGGCAAAGCCCTGTGCTGAGCAGTTCTGTGACTCCTTCTCCATGGAGTGGCCCATGCTGGAGGTGAACTAAAAACTCATTATTTCTGCACTCCTGTAGCTTTGCTTCCTAACAGCGTGTCCAATGTTGATAAGAGCATGCAATCATCTGCAGTTCATACGAATATCCCTTAAAATTTGCATGCTTTACCAATCTTTGTTGAATCTAAAAGGCTGAAGAGAAGCTGAAAGGTGTCTTCTTCATAACACTGTTGTTTGGTGTTGCTATGCAGGAGCTAGTGGCTCAGGCCCAGGAGAGGAAGTCCCTTTGGAGACGTCTGATCGACTTCTTCTCCTGCTGCCCGTACCGCTTCTACATCAACAACAGAATCAACCCCGTGGATGACGGCGTCTTCGACCACATGGTGCGGGTCACCACCAGCATCTCCAGCCCTTTCATTGCCACAGCGTGCCGGACGTTGAGCCCGGGCAGCCCACCGTGCGTCGGCAAACGCCGTCAGGCCGTGCAGGAAATCATCCGGAGGCAGCGGTTAGCCGAGCTGAAGCGCCTGGGCCCAGACAGACTCAACAACTACAAAAGGTTTTTCCAGAACTCGCGGGTCCTCCTCATTCCCAAGGCCGTTGACCGGCGCGCCAGCCTCCAGCCCCAGCTGCTGAGTGACGTGGCTGCGGCGTCCTCGGTGGCCATCAGGCGGGCCAGTCTGCTGCCCCTGAGCATGCTCAGGAGGAGCAGTGTCAGGCCGGGCATCGTGGTGCCCAAAGTTCGACTCTGCAAAGCCCCGGCTCCGGCATACATCCCGGAAAAAGTGAGAAAGAGCAAAAACCACAACCAGCTCCAGGTCCCCAAGTGGAACTACAAGATGAAGAAGATAGAGAGGAGGCAGGAAGAGGAGAGGAAAAAACTTCTGCTCAGGAGGAAATGAGGGGAACAGGGACTGAATTCAAAGAGCTGGTTCTCTTGTCCCGTAAACTACTAATCCTCGTTCCTGGAAGCTCGCTGACATTGTTGGATTCCTTGCCTTGTTTTTTTTCTTGAGGTCACATGGTCTATTCCGTAGATGTGAGGGACACTGGTACAGGAGAAAATAAAATTCGCATCCATCTTCCATGTTGGCAGCTTACGTTTATAGCAATACAGCAGAAGAGGTGTATGATTCAGAATATCTTAAGTGAACATCATTTGATCCATTGATCAAGCTCATAAGTAGGAAAACCAGTGAGAGAACTGGGGACAAACCAGGAGACAGGTAACAGGAAGTCAGACAAACGGGCGCAGGACACATGACTGAATGCTGGGTAAAGGGAAACTGGACACTAGAGAGGAATATCAAAAGGGAAGTAATGTATTTCAAAAGGCAGCGATTTGGCAGCCAATCCTTTGCTAAGCTGGACACAAGTCCTCTGACACTGCAGCAGGAATGGCTGGCTGAGCATGCGGGGGGTTAGCCTAGCTCGCACTGATAACCCAGCAGAGCAGGTATCCGTGAGGAGGGGTCAAGCCCGTGAGCAGCACTGGGCAGCTGAGCTGAGGAGCCAGCTCACACAGGCTTTGTGAGAGCTTTGTGGCCCGTTGGAAAGGCAGAGCCAAAAATAAACAGCTTAGCGCTAGGCTGTGACTTGTTGACATCCGGAATGAGATGGGCCACCAACGCCGTCCTGCCTGTATGTATCTCAGAGAGCCGTCATTTAGCTGCTGTGTGTGTGTCTCTGTAACCGTTCGTGTATGGGTACAAATGCAAAGACCCGTGTGGTGACTAATAAAGGAATACAAACGTGTATCATTAAAATGAACCACTACTTCCAAGTTTGAGTAATAACGTGATGTATGTAGGGTGGGACCTCAACGACTCACCAAATGAAAAATGGTTTTGAATCCGTCATGAAGCTGCGCCTCAAGTCAAAGGGACGACCGACCGCTGTACACCTCTATACGTTCGTCTTTGGAACTGAATTGGTCCGCACTGGACCACAGTGGACTGCAGTGCTCCCTCAATGGATTCTTCAGACATTTCTGCCAAACAGTGGAACAACCCCCCCCCTCCAAGGTAGAGACGACACAGTGAGCGGCAACAACCAACGTTTGTACTGCAAAGTAAGCCGATGGAGGATGTGACCGACACGTTGAGAAGGAGGAGAGACAACGGCGGGACTCGCACACGTCAGCGGACTGACTTCCACGTACCGCTTTTTGTTCACGTCACTATCTGACTGAAGGGAAGGAGAATGCAGTCTAGATGCCAAATACACGGATGTGAAACTTGCCGACAAATCAACATCTTGCCATCACTTACTTCGGAGAAAATATTGTGATGTGTGTTGATTAATACAGATTTCATTTTCTACCCTCGCTGAAGTATCACTCAGTAAATGACATCTAGCTTTCCTTTGTTACGTTGTTAAAAAATACTGACAGTATTTTTGACATTAAGATGCAATACATGAATGTTTGTCCCCCCTCACAGCAATGTTGCATGATCTTATTGCACATAAAGAACAATCAAATGACCCTTGTCTGTAGTTTACCAGTTAGTAATACTCTTCAGCTTCCTGTTTTACTACAGCTGAACGAGCCACTTTTCTTTCCATTTTCATGCTTGGAGGGAACTCGCTCTGTCTGCTTAGGTGGAACATTCCGCATGCCTGGTGGAATCTGTAGCACCAGCGAACAGATGCTGCAGCTGTTTGGTAGTTAGCTGGGGTAGATCCATGTTCTACTCATCTCTTGTTTTGGCCTGTGCGGCTACAGTGATTGTGCAAGGGTGAAAGGCCTCCCCTTGCCTAAACTTCTCACACACACAGAAACAAAAACGACCCCGCAGAGCTCTGCAGAGACTAAAATGGCTGCCACCTTGACCTGCCGTGCAGTTTGTTGATTGACCACTAGAGAGCACTCATGACTATTTAGACGTACATGCAGTGACATGCCGCTTCACACACCGTCTTGGGCATTCACCTGTAGAAACACACACACACACACACATACAGTCCACAATTGTCCAGGCTCTGCTCTCATGTCTTTATCTTTATTCTCTCTTTCTTTCTCTCTTTGCCTCATTTGTACTTTGCTGGTGCTGTTGTAAACTGTTCACACTCAACTGCCAGCTCACTAGAACGCGAGTGCAGGTATGATGGATGCAAATATGTATTACTGTGGTTCCCTAGACTCAATGTCTGCAGCACATCCTCTGTGGGTGCAAGGCAGCACTGATACCAGGCCAGTACAGACGGTGCCATGAATGACTCGCACCAGCTTGCTGAGACGTTTGAGTCAGACCAGCAAGCCAAGGGCGTGATCCGAGTAGAATATGACAGCTGATCTCAGCCACCAGCTCAGTTTCCTCACAGTGACCAACAACCTCCCTTCCGGCCAACGTAGTGCTCTGGTCCACCCCTAGCAAGATGGTCATTGTAGTGGGAGGAAGGGATGGATGTGGTGTTCAAGTGGAAGACAGAGAAGTACACAGTCTGGGCACAAACTAGGCGGAGACCATTCGTGTACCAGCAGAGGTGAGCACGGGAGCATCCACTCCTTAAGTTACTGGGGGTCACGGGCTCCAAGCTGAAGGAGATACAGTAGAACAGAGGGGCTTCTAGCTGTGGGTACGGACGGGCATTAGCGTATAGGGTACAAAAAGAGGTCCTTGGGCTGGCTGCAGGGGGCTGTAGGGAGACGTCAGTGTCACTGTCCCACCACCTCGAGATCTTCTCGAATGAAAGGGGTGAAACATCAGCGAAGGGTGGCTCCTGGCTGACGAGCCTACAGCGACACCCTACAGGAGGCACACCAGGCAGATGTGCCCGGCAGATGAACCCACCACTACTTTGAAACGTCAAACATATGAGAGCATTCAGACACTGTTGGTCGCTTGGAACTTTGTTTTTTAATTGCGGTATTAGTAAGTAATGCAAAGCAAAAGCCACCCCTTATTCACGATGTCCTACCCGGTCACCCTTCAAGACGAGGAATACATAATAGTAAGAGGCACGGTACTACTTTTGGTCCTAATTGTTATCCAACGGTAATAATTAACATAGTGCGTTGCGTTATATCTGCACTCCTTGACTACTGAGAAACTGCCTGTTACTGAATGCGTCCACACGTAGAGGTTTCAGAAGTCGGTCCCCCCCTTTGACTTTGATTTTTAATTTCCATTGGGACTCTGGGACATACACTGCATCGACCTGCAGCGTAAACGCACAGAACTTGGTGAAGGCTTTTCAAACACTGAAAATGACCACAAAGACACTTGTTGGGAACAGAACAAACAACTCGCAAAATCAGAGGTTCTTCGATGGTCCGTTTATATTTTTGGAGCAGTTGCAATCCGTTTGAGGCAATAGAAAGATTCACGATTCTCTTTTGAAAACACATTTGGTCTAGCAACAGAAAGGTCACCGACGTTATATCTCCATACAGGTCATATAGTCAGGTTTTTTTTCTGCCTAAGGGATCACAGGGACATACATAACATTGTCAGCTTCCAGATGCTCACTAACAAATACAGTACGTCTGCTTTGTCATCCAGCGTTTGTGTGGGGACAGTTGCGTTGCGAGTCAGTTTTCCAAGCATCTGAAGATGACCTCTAGGACTTCTAAACAGCAGTGGGTAGGGAGAACCAGGGTCTGTTGTCGTGGTATGCAATTTAGCCTCTCTCGCATTGCAAAATGAAAAGAACGAGTATGTTTCATATCCCGACTCATGCACTCACATGGCTGCAAATTTGGACACTGAAGACCACGAGACTGGGTCATGGTTCATTTTTGCTGCGTGGCTCATCGCCTGTGGTCCGATCAGGGGTGACTATCGGTCGCTCGTTTCCGATGCAAACGCAAACGAACATCCTGTGCGGGGAATGAAACGCAGACACGTCGGAAACGGCCCTCGCCGATGCAACACCTTCCCAGACCACTTCAGTGACAACGTGCATCCCTGGGCCCCCGGTCTACTCTACTCCACATAGCAACAACATTACTACACGACGTTGACAATTTAGTGTGTTGACCAGGAAATAAAATGTGAACAAAATTCCTACATGAAGCTGACTTTTTTTGTTGTTTTTTTTACAAGTCTTTTTCCATAATGTTGCTGCTATAAGTGACATCCACATCTGCACATAAAAAGTATATATTTATATTTATATAATATATATCCGTACTCTATTAACAGTTTTGTCTACCATGAAGTTAGAATTGCCACCCATCTCTCAGAAAAGTTTTTTTTGCTTTTTTTTTTCCTTTGTACTTCAAACATTGATTATTTTACAACACAGAAATCAACTAGGTTTGTACAGCTTTGGAGGAGGCAGTGCACTGCCCGGACACGGTCCCTCCGTGGGTTTCTTTTTGTCCTTTTTGGTTTTTTTTTATGTATCTTTTTGAGTTTTTTTGTTTTCTCCCCCCCCCCCCCATCCCAGTGCAGTCGGACTGTTTTCATCCCGGTAAAACACGATGTATAAAAACCAAAGCATTTACAAACTGGCATCGTTAGAACCACGAGGATGTTCAGCCGGAAGGCGCAGCTGAACTTGGACCCTTAAACATAACCCCCTAACGCACCCCCCCCCCCTCCCCGCCTCCTTCAGCAGAGGGGAGGTCACCCCTGTTTGGCACGCTTACTCTATATACACTGAGCACAGTTTACTTAAAGGAGGGGGACTGATGGGAACAGAAAGCAGGCTTTATAGAGATGAGGGGCTGGTCATGGGAAAGCACAGTTTCAGCCTCTGCTGCTGTACTGTCAGTTATTCTGTGGAAACTATCTGTAGGACAGAAAAAGGAGCACCATGACCTACCAGAGCAAGATGCTTCGATATCAAATCTATATCCAAACTTTCACATTGGCGACATGTTAACGTCCATCAGAGGTTGCGGTATGAAGTCTGGGGGACTATGTGCAGATGTGTGTATTTGTGGGTGTGAGTTTTGGAGCTTTGGAGCGAGGGGTAAGGGAGTGAGACTGACCCAGCGGCCAAAGGCCTGACATGACAGAAAATAGTGCAATGTATGGTACACAATGCATCTCAGTTAAATGTACAGTGTACTTCAAATACTATACAACCAGAATCTGGAATTAAAAAAGTAGAAACACAACAAAAGAAAAAGAGAAAATAAACCGTTACAAATGACAAAGTCCAGAAGCGTTCTTTGCCCAGAGGAGGAAACATCATGCTGAAGCCATACAGAGAGACAAATGTTTGTGTGACAGACATCCTACGTGTCCTACAGCTCTGCTTCTTGTGCTTCACATTACTAAAAGCCATGTTACTATACCACATATTTACAGGGGTCTCCTGTGCGGGGTCTCTTGCACGTTCCTTTCACAATCCAAAACTTCCTGTCCGCCACCGATCCCTCTTATCTCTTCCACTGTCCTACTTCGTCTCCATCGATCCCCCACCTTTTCTGTCTCCCCCTTCGTGCCCTCGCATCGTATCCATCCCTCCTGCATCATGTATCCAGAGGCCTTGGTTGCAGGAGGTCTTCCCGTTGAACCTTCAGGGAAGTAGTTGAACACAAACTAAACACAGGAGGAAAATGCGTCTGCTGTTGTGTTGGTGGTGTGCATGCACATGCATGGCCGCCTCCCTTGTTTGCTTCTGTTCCTCTGTCGTCCCTCCTCTAGAAGGTCTCTTGGACTGGAGCGTATTGTCTTAAGAGTTTCTCCTTGTGTCTCTTTTCCTGCACTCCCTCCTCCCCTCTGTAGTCCTGCTACCTATATGCTACTCAGGAACTCCGGGGGAGGATGTGGAGGGAGGGAAACTGTCCTACCATCATCTCACCTTCACTCGTTGGACCGTCACCATCCCGTTCTGCATTGTCCTACCTCTCACCGCCCACCCCCCTCCTCCTACTCCTCCACATCCTCCGCCCTCATCTCCCCTCAGACCCATGAGTCTGGTGAGGCTGGATAGTGGCTGGTCTCATAGTTGAGCTCGCTGTAGGGCCGCGAGGCCGAGTAGAAGTCTACATAGTTGCCGGTGGACTTGAGACCCTGCAAGTGCATGTTGAGGTCGCCCTGTGGGGGTCGCCCTCCCGGGTGAACCTGGTTCTCATAGAAGGCCTGGTCCTCATAGTTGCCACTGTCAGGCGGGGGAGGGTTTTGGAATGGAGGGTAGGGCTCCGAGGGAAGGCCTTGTGAAGATACCTGTAGAATAAAAGATAAAAAAAAAAAAGCAAAACGATGATATTCAAAATTACAGTATAGTCCTGTTGTCATGTGCTCGTGTCAAGTACAATATTTGTGAAAGAACCATGACAATAGAGAAACACAGGTGGGAGGTGTGTACAGCAGACATTAGAATGCACATTGCGACAAAGAACAGGTAGCTTTCAGACATTAATAAAAAAAATAAATGATGCTTTTATATATCCATTTTTTAACCTGTCCTGTGCTGCAGCTTGGGCATGCTGAATGCCTTTTGATTCTGCCTGAATGCAGACTTTATTCCTCTTTTGATAATACTCATTTTATAAATACTATCTGTAGCGTCACTGGATGAACTGGACTGTGCCACAGGACAGAGAGCGGGACAGAGAGGAGAGAATGGGACACAGTGGGAGACAGTAACGACAACAACAGGACCAACATTGGTATTGAAAGGAGCCACAGTGGAAACATCTCAACAGAGAGAGGGGAGACGGAGGGACAGTGACAGCAACAACATTTTTGTCAACGTTCCTTGGGATGCTGCTCAAGTCATGTGCAAGGAAGACATTTATCTTTAGCATTGTGAAGGCAGAAAAGTAACTTGTTGTACCTGATTATACTTCAGGTCGTCAGTGGGTGACACGTACGCTCCTCTGTGTAGTGTGGAAGACCCACCAGAGATTTGACCTGCAGAGAGAGAGAGAGAGAGAGAGAGCGTGAGGGCTTCTGATGCAATATTCGCTGCGACGGAGTGGAGGTGAGATGACTAAAAAGACAAAGAAATTCGACAGCCAGAATCCCTACAGCTCACCGGCTGATGCAACATGCAACATGTTCTTTTCACCTAGTTCTCTCTCACACTCACTGGACTGACAGTGGTGAGAGCGGTTTCAGTTTTGGCCGCCGACAGTCGTCCATCCCTGCACTCCCTACCTGCCATGGCGTCCTTCCGCGATGTGTGTTCACCCTTGTTGCTATGGTAACTGGCATTGCCTGTGGACTCGTAGTCTGCCTTCCTTTCCTTCAACGCCATCATCTCCCTGGGGGATGCAGGGGCGCTTGCTACACACACACACACACACACACACACACACGGACACAAAGATAATGCGTTTAATTTCAACAAAGGCACACATTTTACTGTCTAACACGAGCCAGATTCGACTGAAAAAGGAGAGGCTATTGTTTGCCTACAATTGTGGATCTCATTTTCCAAAATTAGCTTTTCAGCCCCGCTCGATCCAGTCGTGCTGATGCAGACTACTCTCTTGCCACCAGTGCTCGTACTAACCACCCACTGGCCCCTTGTGCCAGCGTATCAAAGACAATAGCAACGCACATTTCGGGGTAAACAGTAATTACCGGGCTGGAGGAGTGGCGGGAGATAATGAGTCAGATCTGGTCAGCTGGCCGGTCAGGGAGCCTGGCTATTGATTCGGAGCCGTACGGCTGAATTGTGTCGCCTCTGCATCATTAAGCCACAAAGTATTAAAATATACCTTTGTTTCTTAACAATGTGGCCCAAGTGAGTGATATTGTTAAGCCGCTGTAAAAGGCCCTTTCCTCCTCAGCATGGAGTGAAAGGTGAATGCCGAGCCACTAATTGTGCATCTCTGGTGGACTGTGTTGGACCATTTCAAATGAAAAAGTAATGATGGGGTTCTGACTCACTGCCTTGTGCATGCCAGAGCTGCGCTTCCAAAGCACGGCACATAATGTCTGATGAATGGTTAGATGCACGTTTTTGACACGGCCGCACTTTGAAAGTGTGGGCAGAAATGAAACGCGCCCCAGGTTTTCCTCAAGGCCACGGTAATCCTCGTTTCGCTTCGAAAAAAAAGTCGTTTTGAACCAATCCTGAATCAGTCGGATGCAGGAGTGAGTCAGCGTTAAGTCACAGAGGAGCGCCCTCTCACAGGGGTTAAAGTTAACTCGCTGGAGGGGCAGAGTAGATGGGAAGCTTCCCCCTGCCACGTGACGATCATTAAAAATGGATCTGCGCGCAAAATAAAGTTTTAAAAGCTACACCGATGCAGCTTAGGAGAGAACAAGAAAGCTCGTTCTGTGTCAAATCTCATCCATCCATCAATCTATCGTCCCATCTGTCCGTACCCAATGGGTCTGCTGGAGCCCAGCCCACATAGGACAAAGGTGGGAAATATACCCTGGACATGTTGGAACAATGTCGTCAGGTTAACTCAAAGGCCTTTTCCACCCGATAGCGTCTTCTCATCTCACTTCAACTGCTCTGCCCGATAGGAGAGCAAGGGCTCCAAAAAATAATTTGGTGCTATGCACAATATTTGTTTATGTATTTTCTAACCATGGGAAGCCACAGAGAGTAGAGATGAGGCAATCCAGTAAAAAAAAAAAAAAGGTCTGTTAAATAGCTCCTTGGAATAATCGAAAGGCATAATGGTTCGCTGGGATCATTTCTGCTGTTCTCCTGTTTGCCCTCACTTCCTGTCTCATTGCCGCGCCTCAAGACGCACTTCCGGGCCTGCCCCTGTTTTTCCTTGCCCCAGCGATTGCCTGCTCTCAGTGCCTGTTTGTGTTTGTCACTGACGACAAGCGATCCTGCCACCCCCCCCCCCGCTGATTCTCTGTGTTCCTGTACATCCACTTCTAGACCTTGGTCCTTGCCTTTGCTCGTGACTTTCGTGCCTCTGGCTGGAATATGTGTGAAACAGCGTCATCAACTGCCGCTCCTCCATCTCCCTTGATCAATAGAGATCTTTATGAAATGGGTCTATCACCCTAGGTGAGTATTGTTTAAGCAAACAGGATTGCACTAAGTTTTTCCTGTGTTTTCAACACAGATCAGAATTAAACCAATAGGATAAGCACTGATCCTGCAGTTTGCTTAAGACTTCAAAATCAGAGTCCAGATGCAGTAAATCTTGTGTTGGTCCACAGTTATTAATCCCAAATTTCAACATCCCAAGGACATGGAGCGAGGCTTTTACATAACAACAGAATGGTTTATCATGAGATGCCAGACTGCGAAGGTTAAAGCAGACGTCAGTGTATTTGAACAGTGTTTGTTTGACTGTACAGCGCTGAAGGAGGGAGTGATGGAGGACAAAGACCAAGACAGGAGGGAAGGCAGGAGGGTATGTGTGGACATGCGCTCACCTGATCGATTGTTGGGCGAGGTTCGTACAGGGGAGATGGATGGCGTGCGAGAGGAGGAGTAAGGTCGCTGTCTGTCTCGCTCTATCGTGGAAGAGGAGCCGACAAAATGGTACTGGGAGTAGCCGTCCTGGGTTAGTGAAGGGGAGAGAGCAAGTTGGAGAAGACTCAGCGTGATTGACAGCCCCAGTGTTTATACAACTTTAACAGAGGCGAGCAAATGTTACCTTTTTGTAGAGACTGCGGAGGTCTCTGTATTGCCACATGCTGTTCAGGACCTGGGATGCTGCCTTCACCACTTTGGGACTATGTCTGGGGATTCAGCAGGGGAGAAAAACAAAACGCGTATAAAGCTCGACTGTCCTTTGTTTTGTGCCCCTGGGACCTGTGAAACCTCACGCCGAGGAATAACAACTGAGATAACATCGGTATACAAAACAGCTTCTCAAATCGGTTTCCCCAGGAACAAACCATGGATGCAGAAAACGTCTCCTTTTTCTCGTCAGATATGATATTCATGTCACAGGATTGCGTAACTGCTTCGGTGATTGATTGATTGGTTGGCCCATGTTCAATTCTGACCCTCCAGGGCCTGACTGAGCTGATTGATGACTGTGGGTGTAATTGGCCCGTGAGGCCTTATCAGCGACTCTCGGAACTGGAACTTTATTTTCTGCAAGTCACTGAGGTAAATGCCTTTGTTTCGGATAATGGGAGTACGTATCCTTGACATCAATTGTGAAGGTTTTCAATGGCAATCAAAATGTAAAAGAGATAATGTTTATTTATGTGATCCGTGCCTCCAACGTCCATAGAGTGATTTGTATTGTGAATAATGACGACAATGGTTGTCTTTCATGATTCACAGGGACTTGAAGTAAATGGCTTGAAGTTGTCATCGGCTATGCTGCCCTAGCAAAGACAAAACGGAGCGATCACATATTAGGTGAAAATGGGGTTAAATCTAGTTAATCTGGAATATCCTTTTGAAGTGTGGCATAAAATTTGCAGAATTTCCTGAAGGCAGGCTTTCTATGTGGCAGTTGGCGAGACAGCTTAGAACCATGTAAAACCAAGCAGCAAAGTGGAAAAGGAGCCAAAAGTTGTGGTTCAGACGGTCATGGTCATGTTTCTATATGAAGTCCCCATTCTTGACATATCAATATATCAATTATTTCATGGCTGAAAGTTACGCATACTTGAGGCCAGGGCCTTTTCAGTAACAGGATGCTTGGTTTCAGCCTTCAAACTACACTGGGGCTCACACTCCAGCCGGTATCTACTTTGCAATTAGAGCGGATACGCTCCATATAAACATACCAGAAACGAACAAGGATCAATACTGGGACAAGACTTGCAGCTTTTCCACTGTTCACATCAAACTTCACAAATAGCTAACGGTTCGTTAAGACGCCGCCCTGTGCTAGTATTTCTAGTATTGACCTCAAACCCCACTCTCCTTTAATCTCCATCACCTTGGCCATCCTCCCTCCCTCCCTCCCCCCTCCACCCGACAGCTCTCCATTCGCCTTACTTGTCTCCTTTGCTGCGGGCAATGCCGATGAGCTTCTCGATGCCGCCGGCGTCTCTCAGGGCCTTGGTGTTCTCCATGTTTTTGGTGATGACCTCGTGCAGCGCGCAGCAGATCGCCGTGATGGTGTCATCCGACATGGTCTTCCCCACCAGGCTGCCGGGGTTGCAACCTCCTCCCCCTCCTCCTCCTCCCCCGCCACTGCTGTTGTTGTTGTTGCTGCCCCCAGGTAAACGGTGTACCAGGTCCCGCATGGCGTATTTGCCTGTGGGCATGGGAAGAGGGAGAAGGGGGGCGGGGGGATGGGAGCGAGGTGGGAGAGTTGTAAGAGGAAATGGAGGAGGGAATAGAGCACAGGAAGATAGGAGTTGAACTTTTGTCATGCCTACTGCATACCTGAAGCCTTCACAAAATACAAAATGTACATCCTACTTTTTTCTGAACCCTTATTCATTAGTAGAAAAGGTTGTCCATGTATTACCCTGACCATAGTCCTGATTCCTTTTCTTTTGATACACAGAATAGTAAACGTGGCCTTTTTGCCTTATGCTGTCCCTAATTTTCCTTTGACCTTTGCTCCATTTTCCTCCCTCTCCCTAAATCTTACAAACACGAAACTGCTGAGAGTGCCTGCCATGCCTATGAAAACATGGCCCGGGCTGAGTGGTTGTGTAAAAATGATGCTGACTGGGCCGTGTAATCCAACGCCGACTGACTACATTTCTCATGACGCCCCGGCGCTGCTGTCAGGCAATCTTGTCCGCTCTCCCCTCTGCCCCTCACTCTGATTGGGTCGTCACCCTGGGGTGGTGGGGGGGGGGCGGGCGCATCATGACTCAGTGACAGTTCACGTCCCCTTTCAGTTCCCTTATACTGCAGCGCGAGGCGCGCTGCAGTACAAGGCCCCATTCTTTTGGTCGGCACATCGGGACGCAATCACGCTTCCTACATACAAAAGGCAGCGGAACATGTAGAGCAGATTTAGAGCAGATCGGACTGTTGAAACCATCTCATATTCTTACACGGGCGCCTTTTCATATGCCCATGCAACCCTCTGGTTACCAGCTCCAGGAGGATGGGAAGATGCTTCACTGATACTGAAAGTGAAGTCTTGTGGTGTGAGTACACACTGAATACAGCTGTTGGATTTCAATTGGATGTTTTCGAACAATGGCCGAGGGCTCTGCCTACGGAAACGACATGCTTGCATTTTTATGTACCGTAATGGGATCTGGGAATTGGTGACCGGGGACGAACACGCGCGAGGTGTGAACTGAGGGACCCGTGATCGAATCACCCCTGACATGTCGTAACAGCGGCCGTAAACAGGGCCTGATGCGATCTCATCACGTCAGGCGTGCACGCAAAACGCACGCCCCCCCCCCCTGCATATGTTATTCCCGTGAATGGTTGAGACACGGGCACACGCGTACACAGCTCAGCTCAGAGCCACGGGCGTCAGACAGAGTAAGCGGAAGGAGGCACGAGGTTGTTTCTATGGAGACCGGCAGAGAGGCAGCTCATTACACACATCGCTTGGTCTCCGCCGAGAAACCAAGCGTCCAAGGATCAATCAGTGTGTTCAAACAGGGAAACTCTCTGGACATATTTCTATATGTATACACGCAAATAAAACAGGCATTTATCTGTGTTTTTACGGGACAAATCCACAAACCCGCTGTCTGTCAGTCCTCCCTACAAGCAGTAAGGCTCTGCTACAGGAACGACATTCGACAGCTTGCGCGTGGACGGCCGCTGTTCAACACTCCTCACCGTTTCTTGCTAAAGTCATTGAAACACAAACAATGTAAACGGGTCAACAGAACCGCACTCGTTTTAAGCACTGCTATCTTCAATTAAAGCAGAACGACGCTCGTAGCCCCACCAGTGTGAAGGACAATGGCGCTCTTAAAAAAAAAAACCTTTAAAAGGAGGCAAACGGTACGAAACCTACGTTTTCAGTGCGCGTATTTGCACATCAGGAGTGGCGGACACTGTTTTTCTTCCGAGCTTCAAGGCGCGTGTGCGTTTTGCCGCGACTCACCGATGAGCTCCTTGTTCCTGATATCCAGAGCCATGTTCCTGAGGGCGGTGGCCACGGCACACACCACCCGGTCGTTGTCTATCCTCAGCAGCTCCACCAGGATGGGGAGGCCCTTCTCCTTGCGCACGGCGGCCCGGATGTATACCGACCACTGGACAGGAAAGACCATCGGAGAATGGACATTTTCCCCCTGTTTTTGGGGTGAGCTCATCTTTTTTTTTTTTCAGAGGTACGATATGAGTTTTAGTCTTCATTTGTACCAAACAGTAACAGACAGTTTTTCATCACTTCTTCATCGATCCTTAACATTCAGATGCCAGAATGAATGATTTTAGCTGAGAATCACAGCACTTAGGTGAAGCACATTAGTTATATGAGCATGTGCGATGCCATGGTATATCACATAAAAAAGGCTAAAACGGACATTTTAAGGCTAATTAAAATGCTCATTAGTTTCAAAAATGTTTCATGTCATGGACCAAAGTATCGGAGCTCAAAAAGCTGGATGTCAAAAAGATTTTGACATCATGTGGACCTGACATGAACGTGCGACCTAAACTGGCATTTACGAGGCGCCTAAGCAGAATAGAGGTGTGTGTGATCGTGATCTGGGAAGATTGAAGGGTTTCGGCAGTCCACTGGGCCCATATCTGCACAGTACATTGCACAGGATGAGTCACAACATGGACTTGATGCCGTAGTTGAGAATTCTTAAAGGTTTGCGAAATTTATGTTCGGGAGGCCTTCGTTGGCATGCTGGTCGTGTCTGATCTTCTGCTGGCATTGGGAAATTATGACACATTCTCGTCAGATTGATGACGCTACAATCACTAGGACTTTATAAATGGTTTACGTTCCGGGGGGGGGGGGGGGGGGGGGCATTTGTTGAATGCAGGATTATTGCTTACATTTGCACTCTGTCCAGAGAAAAAGAGCCATTTATCAAGAACTAAACTGATGCAGGGGAAAAATGACTGAAGCTGGAAAATGAGAAACATTTTGGGTCTAAAGCTGTCATCAAACGGCATCTTGTTTGATTTATGTCATTTTCAGACACATTCTGGTCAAAATACCCTCATTATTTTTCTGAGTTTATTTTGAAATCTTCATTTAGATGTATGGCATACAAATGGCATAGAATCTTAAAGGGCCGTTATACAGTTTGGCATCTCGCAAAACCTCCAAAATACAATACAAAACTGTTATTTTCCAGACATCTCTCCCTTTCAGGCTCCTTTCTGACACCCACTGCAATGTCGACACAGCCCTGCAAATGCCCTTTAGCGTCACAGGCATGGGTGCAGCGCGTAGCCCTCACCTTCCAGCTGCCAGCAGCCAGGTTCTGCAGAGCTCCAGCCGCCCCCTCCAGGGTGTCTGGGTTGGAGCACTCAGACAACAGTGTGAGGTAGGGCTTGACGATGGTGGGGTGCCATAACATCTGGATGCCTTTTGGAGGCTCCGCCAAGTCTGGAAACGGGCCCACGCCGTCCCACTGTGGAGGATGAGATGCGATTCAGGAGAGAAATGCGTTCTGAATTCAGTCTGAGGCGAGGTTTGGTGCCAGGGTGGTCCCCTCAGGCAAGAGCAGGGGAAGGAGGGAGAGATTTGCTAAACACTTTTCACAAACAGTGTGTAAATAGCGTGGCGTCATCTATTTGTGCATTCGGCTTTCTTCTCCCCTCTGTAATTGAAATCTGACATTTCATCCCGCGCCGATGACGCATTTTGGAAAAATACGTGCATAATGGGCATCAATAGGTGTGACGGGATTGTTTGGTGAATATAGACAATTTGTCAATGGCACTGCAGTATAATTCACACGAGAAGATGAATCACAACAATGAGAAAGAAAGCAATTTGATGTGATCAGAGGCTCATTCTGCTTTTCTCTGCTATTCTTTTTAGAGATCTGGGCAAATATCGACCATAATAGTCCCCTGCCATCCAACACTGCCTGTCCTGACTTTGAGTCAAAACTTAACGGATGCATGCGGAGAAACTACAACTCCCGTTCCCAGCTAACGACTCTGTGGGTCTGAAAAGTGCTCAGACAAATCACCAACCACTGACTCGAAGCTCTCCTTCTCAGCTAGCTCCTACCGCTGCTTTGCTGCTTTGCCAAGAACACCACACTCTGCCACCTCATCCCGAGGTTACGTCAACTCCACGAGCAAGCTCGGTCAAAACCTGCTCGTGACAAGGAACGATTGCAGTTGCTTCTCTCTCTCTCTCTAACATCAAACCGTACACTACTGCCCACTGTGGCGAGCACCCCGTCGGTCGGCTTAGAACTGAACAATCCCAGGCTCCACATCCTGGGATGCTACAACGCAGTGCAGCTGATACCTCTGCTGTGGAGATGACTTGGCGCTGTAGGCGTACTGGATGGGCTATATCGAGATGTAGCGCATGCTTCCCCCTTCCGACCTGCAGTGATGTTACCTTACCTGACATCTGCTAAAGCTCTAGATCATTACCGGCGGACCGCGCTGGAAAACAAATCTAGTCCCCCCACCTTTGCAACCATGTTTGTCTGTGACCTTATTATACTGATACACTACTTCCTCTTCCTTTGCCTCCTCCTTTTGTGTTTCCTACCATTTGCCCCAGTTTCACATGCTCCCCCTTTATATCCCTCTCCGCCGATGCATCCTTTCCCCTTCTCATTCTCCCTTCTAATTGCCTCACAGCTGATTGAGTTTTGCCATCTTCTACAAGCCCCCCCAATTGCTCCTTCAGGGTAATCACATACAGCTGCACTGGAGTGGAGTGGTGGAGGAGCTGTGCATTATTATTCTGGAGAGGTGATGATTTGTCCCTTTACGATCTGATCTCGGAGTTAGTTTTTAGATCCGCCATCTGCCTGGTTCTGCTTGGATCCCCCCAAAAGCCTGTTTGACAAATAAGTTAAAGGCCTGGCTGATGACTACCACTTTTTTTTCCTTTTTTTTTTTTTGACTCTCCTCTAGAATGAAAGAGGGAGAAAAAGCACGCGGGGCTAATGAGCGATTCACCCCCTCTGATCCACCGGAAGTGTTGGGTTTCCAATTCCAACAGCTCCACTGGAAATTGTAAAAGACATCTTCTCCTCGACCAGAATGAGATGCTGATTGCAGTATTAGCATGACAAGAGGATGGAGCCTACTCCGAGGCAGCCGTTTGGTTTCTGCCAACTCCACAACTGCACAAAAAACGCTATTTTCTTCTTTTTTTTTCACTAAATGGGGAATGAAACTCTGCCTGTTGGCAAGAGACGGACAAACCCTGGAAATCCAGTGAGGGACTAAATCGGCTTGGTATCTTTTAATTCAGAGCAAAGGCAGTCGGCATATAGAAAAGCCAAGCGCGGCTTTGTCCGTAGGCAGCGGCGTCGCTGTAATCCCGTCGCGTGAAGACATCGTAACGTGTCCATGATGTCTGTGTTACATGTGCCTCGTTCCGGATACTCGACCCTTAATGATCCAGGTAGTGGGTGTACAGCAACATCATGAATATCAAAGGAGGAGCTCCGGCGCGTTCATACATATTCATCGGAGGCACAAGGTACGATGAACCGAGGATGAACCGAGCGAAAGGAACGGCAGCGGGCTGCACAACAAACAAAAGCGAGACGCTGCGTCCTCCATTTGCAAACACGACACTGACGCTCTTGCACACATCCCAAACGGGTATGAGTAAAAACACGCACCGTGGTTGTACTGACTCCGCTAAGAATGCCTAATTATCGCATTTCAATCAATGCCATCTGGGAAACCTCATCCCGTTAAATGTGGGAAATGTCAGATTGTATCCTGCTGTGAAACAAGAGTGGAATAAATGGCAGAATCTATGAATTGTGTTGTCTACAGTAGGAAAAACCTGATTCTATTTGAACTGGACTGGTGGCCCCCGCCACCTCATCACTTCTTCGATCTCTGTGAATGCGATGGAAGGGTTTGAAATCGTTATTATTGAACCATGCTGCAAATATTCCATTTGGCTTCGGATCCCCAGTGCATTGTGAATGATCCTTTGATCCGCTCCTTTATCTGGCACGTACCAAGTAGTCAACTGACACACTGGGACTCTTTCTTCTTTCAACTATCTGACCCCCCCCCACACCTGGTCATGTCCCTTCTTTTTCTTCTTCTTCTTCCCCCAGCACCCGGAGCTCTCTGCGTCCTTCCCACCGGTGTCACACAACAGGCCATCCAGCTCCTCGGAGCCACCCTGCTGGCTGTGAGAGGTCTCTGCGGCCAGGCGGTATGACAGGTTCCTCAGGATGCACACACAGTTCTCCACGGTCTGAGGAAGAAAAGGAAAGGCGAGCAGGTAAGTCAATGGGTACGAAAAAATATAGCAACCACGGCTCCTCTAAATATTCATATATGAAAGTGCGCACACGCCCACTCAAAACACAGATACATTAACATACTGTGCACTGCCTATCATATAATATTATATAAAATACAATTTAAACATATATACATACACACACACACACAAACACACCTTGTGTGCATTACAGACACAGACACACATACACTAATCCCATTGTTGTGAGTGGCTATGCAGTCAACAGTCCCCGACTTTGATCTTGTGAGGGATTTCTAAGGATTAAAACTCCACATTCTGCTCAATACACAAACACACACACACACGTACACACACACACACACACACACTCTACCAAAACAGCTATGCACATTAAGTACATCTGTGCATGTAGCACATGTACGAGCTTGTGCACAAAAAGAGATGCACATGGTTGCTCCCAGGCTCACATAAAAGCAAAGTCAAACAGACAGAGAGACAGTCAGACACACACACACACACACACACACACACACGTACGCACAGTTGTACAAGTGCACACACATGCGCACATACAGGCATACGCACACGCACTCCCTCTCTCACTTGTGATGTTTCTGTCTCACTGGCTATCTGGGTTGGGTAATAAACACTGTAAAAAATGGCAATTCTGGCCCAAAGATGTTAGGGTTTTTTTTTATACGTATCACATCTCATGTATCATGCTTGATGGCTTGCTTTGCCTGTAACGTTTGCGATTTCTCGAAACCATGAGCCAAGTCTCCTCCACACATGAAGTCAGCGTAAATGGAACTATAATGCGTATTTTTCAGTGAATGTGGGGTGTGTTTTGTGAGCAGAGCTCCGGCTGACAACCTAGGGAGGACAAGATGAGGAGGAAAGCCACAACCCTCTGGCCAATGTGGGAGCAGTTGAATGATAAGATGGATGTGTTTGTGGTCCCTCTGGCCACAGGGGACATAGTTTTTTACACTGGGGGCCATTGACACCAAACTGTCAGGCCCGCGTTGGGACCTCGGCCATCTTTGACGCAGCGCTGACAGGTCGCTATTTTCGGCGGGGGGGCATTGTTCTCTCAATGAAGGCGGCTAACGGCGCTTTAATCTGCCCCCGGCTCGATTACTGACTGATCGCACACTCGCTGTGTCGCCCGCAGCTGCTACTCCCGCCCCGTCACCTCTGAGACCAGACGTGGGACGGACATGTTCCACGGGACCTTTGGCCACCGCTATCGAAACGCTGAGCAATTTTGGAACACGCCGATCTCATATATTTATAAATCAGTTTCCGTTTTGCATTGGCTCACGTGCAGTCTATTTTATCTGGAATGTTGCCTGTCACTTTAAACGCGCGCACAACGCTTCGGCCAGCTTGAGGCCTGCACGCCTCACACATTAGCACACAAATCACAGGCAGCAACTCACACACATGAATATGCATATGTATGTGCGCTGCTGGTAAAGTACAGTATGCAATGGCACAGATAAAGGATATTTGCATATGACTACATTAGTCTGTTTAAATTGGGTCTGTTTTTCATATAGTAATTATGATGAAAGAAAAGTTTACAGGGAAAAAGAAAATAATTCATTGGATTTGAACTTTCATATATGTATATATATATATATATATATATACATACATATATATATACATACACACATATATACTGTATATATATATACACACACAGACACGTATATATATTATGAAATATAAATATTTCATGCAGGAATAAGACTGTGTGTGTGTGTGTGTGTGTGTGTATGTGTGTGTGTGTGTGTGTGTGTGTGTGTGTGTGTGTGTGCGTGCCAGACAGTTACCTTGCTGTCAATCTCACTGCTCCCCAGAGCAGTCTGGATAACGTAGAGCAGAGCGTCTGTCAGGCCCTCACACTCTCTCATCCTCCTCCGGGCCTCCTCACCTGCAGAACTCACATTCCTGCACGGACACACACACACACAAACACACACACACACACATACAGCCATCTCATCAATAAATAGTCCGAGTGAAACCATACATGTGGGCACATGTGTAGGTTGACCCCGACTACCCAAACCAAAGAGAAAGTCTGTGTACGCATGCACAGCTCCTCTGCTGCGCTGCATCCGCTCCCTCTACCTCCTACGTGATACAGATAACCAGATGTCTGCTTCTTTGCTGCTATGTCCATCCTCAGCAGACGCTGGCGCACCGCCTTCTCCGACGTTCCACCTCACAGACACATGGGACTGTGTGATGTCAAGAGTCCAACCAGCGTGTGCCTCTTCAAATGTGATTTTCAGTGAGCACAGTGAGAAGCGTTCCACTTCCGGCAAATGAGTGTGAAAACAGCCTCGAGCGCACAAACATCATTCTGCACGGTCAAGCTCAAGCATCGGACAGTGAGAGGGGAAGATTTTTTTCTCTCCTTTGCTCCTGTTCCATCAGACTTGCATGAGACAACGCGAGAGCACGCTTACAGTGCTGTGTGCGCAGACATGCACAGAACGACGCGGGCTTACTTGCAGCCTCTCGTTCTGTGCTTTGCAGGCCTCGTCCCGTGCTCTCTGCCACCTCTGAAGACCTGGTGGACGTTACACATAGTGAATTCTGGCATGTGAACGCGGCACATGGGATGAGAATCAGCACCTCCAAGTCCGAGGCCATGGTTCTCGACCAGAGAGGTGGAATGCCCTCTTCAGGTCGGTGGAGAGTCCCTGCCTCAAGTGGAGGAGTTCAAGTATCCTGGGGGCTTGTTCACGAGTGAGGGAAGCATGGAGCGAGAGATCGATCGGTGCAGCGGCCGCAGTAATGCGGTCACTGTATCGGTCCGTCGTGGTGAAGAAGGAGCTGAGCCAAAAGGCGAAGCTCTCGATTTACCGGTCGATCTACGTTCCTACCCTCACCTATGGCCATGAACTCTGGGTCATGACCACCCTGCGGTTTCCTCCGCAGGGTGGCGGGGCGCTCCCTTAGAGATAGGGTGAGGAGCTCTGTCACCCGGGAGGAGCTCGGAGTAGAGCCGCTGCACCTCCACGTCGAGAGGAGCCAGCTGAGGTGGCTCGGGCATCTGTATCGGATGCCTCCTGGACGCCTTCCCCGGGAGGTGTTCCGGGCATGTCCATCCGGGAGGAGACCCAGGGAAAGACCCGGGACACGCTGGAGTGACTATGTCACCCGGCTGGCCTGGGAACGCCTCGGGATCCTCCCGGTAGAGCTGGAGGAAGTGTCCAGGGAGAGGGAGGTCTGGGCGTCCCTGCTCAGACTGCTCCCCCCGCGACCCGGCCCCGGATAAGCGGAAGAAGATGGATGGATGGATGGACCTGCGGCACAGTTGCTCGGGACAACGTCAGGCTACACGCAATCCAGGCACCGACACGCGGCTGACAGTTACCTCGTCGCCTCACAGCACACGCTGCAACATGGCGCCCCCGGGCGTTACCTTCACGGCACTTTGTGTACCTCAGAACCTCTCCTCTACTTGCATCGCACCTGCTGACGGATTCGATTCAATCAACCTCAGTCATTCTGGTCTAACGAATCCCTCTGAAGCGCTCTGCTTGCTGACGACGGGGACCGCGAACTATCTCCCATCGCCATCTTTCACTGCGGAGACTCTGAATAATGAGGGGAAATAATGTGATGCCGCCGCGAAGAGAAGAGGGAAAAACAAGACAAGCGGCGAGATTTCACGCGGAAGGGAATTTGATCGGCGCGACGCAGACAAAAGGCGGGAACGTCACTGCTCTGGTGGCGACAGGCGCGGAGTGTCTCTTTGTCTCTGCTCCCGTAATCAGGAGGCCGCGATTTTGCCGGATGCCCCCGCGTCAGCGCTTCGAGCCCAGTCCGCGCCGAGCCGTCTTCGCTCGGAAAAAACAACACGCACGGCGGCTCTGGGAAGCAATTAGACATGTCGATTCAGTGACTCCGTTTTCGATTCGCTCTCCTATCCGCTCTGTCGGCGCCTAAAATCCACTTAACGGGCAAAACCGCGAATGGGGAATGTTCATTGTCGCCATGCGGCTCAGGTGCGCATAGAGCATCGGGAAAGTACACTAAATATGGGATAAATATAGGATGAGAACCATGGAGCCCATAGTCTTTGTATATTGGAAAGTGAGGGCACAAAGGTGTTGACTTCTTTTCAGATCCTTTTGCACTTTTAATGGCAAAATATCACCATGAACATAATATATTATAGTTCTTAGGAAGCTTAACAGGTGTGCACGGGCTCTTCGTAAGTGCAACTTGGTATCTCCTGACCCTCTGCACCTCCTGGTCGGTCGGAAGGGGGCAAGACATGGAACTGTCAGTCATGCCTGTGGTGTGATATCGGTGCACTTTTATGCAGACACGAACAAGAATAAATAAAATGACGTGTCGTGGACGCGGTCCTGGGGCTGGTGAGGAGGAGGGCCGGCTCTTCCATTACCTCACCGTGTGTGTGTGTGTGTGTGTGTGTGTGTGTGTGTGAGAGAGAGAGACAGACAGACAGACAGAGACGGAGAGAGAGGGAGGGACATAGACCAGGTGGCCAGGGTTATACCAAAGCCGCAATGAAGTATCTGATCTTTAATCGGACTCCCAGCATTCCCTAGCGAGGTGTGAAAAAGATGAATCAGCCCTCTGAGTTTAAGGAGCTGACCCATACAAAGACATGTCCAGCAACACACACACACGCGCAAACTCTTGTGACACCAGGTCACCTTGCTGAGAAAGACTTAAGTGAATGTCATGGCAGTGACCCCTGGGCTGCACCTTTACTCACACAATCAGGGTAAAAATCTATAAACGACAGCGAACCTTGTGACAATAAGGAAAACACCGACCGGTACCTTCCCTAACTCACACCATCGGCTGGAAGGCGACACGGTTGTTGACACCCAGATGTAGCCTCCGTGAAAACGGCGGCATCCACGCAGCCCTAACACAGGAGGCTAACACCTCATACATTAGGTAAAAACAAGATAAATAGACATACAATCTATTTAAAAACACAATAAGTGTCGTGATAAACGGGTCAATTTGGAGAGTTGAAAGCCGAAGAGAAGAGCTGGGTTCTTCTTTAAGCGAGAGTCTGACTAAGTTGGAGCTGTCCTAACGCAGAACAGCAAATCATTCCAGAGCTTTGGAGCAGCGACCACAAAGGCTCGATCGCGTCTTATTTCCAGCCCAGAGTTTGGGATTTTGAGGATGACCGCCGCGTTCTATCCGTGGGCATCGAACGGGTCGCTCAGATGGGGGAAGGGGCCAAGCCCTTCATGGCCTTGAATGTCAATAATACGACTTTGAGCTCTATCCTGTGACAAAACAGTCACAACAACAACAACAACAAGGAAACCAAGTTCCTCAGGAAACTTCAAAATTGATTTTCTGGGCTCCCCCGTCGGCCTGTCATAAGGGATGAAACCTGTCGTTGCCGTCCTCTACACCTCCCTGGATTGCGACGACTCAGACGAACAAGGATCTCCACGGGCCGCGGACAAAATTGGAAAAAGTCACACAACGGCACGTTTCCCCCGCGCGCCCGAGCGCCGAGTCAAAACAACGGGAAAAAGTGTGTCACACGGTCCCACTGCTTCCAGACGCCAAACTGCTTCCAGTGTGTCTCGCAGCGCGTCTCGAGCGAGAAGCACCGAAAGCCACGGCGACTCCGGAGCCAAACGGTGAGTCATCTCGAATGCGGTCTGTCAGGTCGGTCCGCGCGCGCGTGCAGTAGTAAACATATCGCAGAGCGCCATCTAAAAATAGCACCCCGCTGCTCATTCGTCGGCGGGAAGGAAGTTGGCCACGACTGACTGTGTAGAACAATGAAGTCGGCGGACGAGCAGTTCCCGCCTGAACCAAGTGACTGTGACAACACGAGAAGCTGACTGGATGCGATGATGCGTATTGAATGCTATACATGTGCAGGAATCGGTTAAATAACAGGCTGAAATCACATATCTTCAACACTGACAGCAGTGATACCGATCCATGAGCTCGTTTTGTTGTTAAGCTTATTGTATCTGTATGATACAGTTGGAGTGAAAATTGGAATGTATAAAGTGATTCTAAGAGGGTCAGAACACTTGTGTCACCCAATCGCAGCGACAAGACTCAAATGGTGTTGCGTGTGTGGTGCGGCTGTCGTGTCGTGGGCTGGGAGCACTGACCGCAGGCAGCCGGTGGCGTTGCGGAGGACCTGGGAGGAGTGCAGGTGCAGCTTGCGGTCCTCCTGCGTGTGCGGGGACGTGTCCCAGCCCGAGTGCGGGATGATCACGGCGTTGGTCAGCACGGCCAGGGCGTCCTGGATGATGGGCATCTTCAGGGCGTCGCAGGACGACAGATTCCACAGCACACCTGGGGCGGGCGGGGAGGGAGGCGAGAGGTGAGAGAGAGCGCAGCGGGGGGGGGGGGGACACACAGACGCCCTCCAGGGCAAAATCATTCATGAGATTGACAGCATCGGGGACGATCAGGCGAAGTTTGAGTAAAACAGAAAGAAGCCTAGAAGCACGTGTTGATTGCGCCTATACCAACACCCCCCCCCCCGACCCACACACACACACACACACACACACACACACACACACACACACACACACACACCACCATCGCACAGACGACGATACAGACAACAAAAGCTCTTCCTCTCCAGACACCCACTCTCCCGCAGACGGTTACATCTCCTCCAGCCTTCACGGACAGAGAGGCTGATCGTCGCGTTCTGTTGCAACACTTTAATTCCTTGAGTGGTCTCACACGCACACACACACACACACACACACGCACACACACACACACACACACGCGCGCGCGCGCACACGCAATCACAGGCGCGCGGGGATTGCGATAACCTTGGGGAATCTGCGCGACGCGTCGCGATTCTCGTTGACCTTCGTCTCGCAACGTGTCCTAATCTGCGTGCTCGCATAATGACATGTTTGCCCATTTGAAAGTGAAGTGTCCGCCCCTCGTCATATCAGCTCTCTGCTTTACGGCCGCAATTATAGCCGCGGCGGCGGCGGCGGCGGAGCATCCTAACCTTGGGTCCCTTCCTGCGCGCGCGTAAGCGTTTGTTCGCCGTTGTTCACCCCACGGGCCGAACATTCCGCTCACTCGTAATTACGGCCTCTGTTATCTCTCTCTGTGGCTTTGTGAGAACTTGGCGAGTGTGTGTGTGTGTGTGTGTGTGTGTGTGTGCGTGAGATGTCCGTGGTCAGACGGCGTTCTCTGAACGGCCGGCTCCGGCTCGGCGACGACGATTAGCAGGGACGCGACATCTTATCTGCGACGCGGCTCGGGAGGGCGTGCCAGTGCCGCTGATAACCCCCACCTTGGGCGCGGCGCGTCATAATCGCGCCTGACCTTGATTTCCAAACGTGCGAGTCAGCTGCTCGCGCTCCCTCTCCCCTGTGAACACGCTCGCGCCGGTGCGAGACGATGTCGGTGACATCACCCTAATCGGACCGCGCGTTGCGTTACCTGCGGCTAAATGAGAGAGGAAACCGTGGCAGTGGAACACTGCTTGTTATCACTCCTCCGTTTCTCCTCCGGGCCTTGTTTGCACGCGAAGAAAACGTCGAGCGAGGCCTTTCAACTGACAGTAAATAGATAAAACGTGACTCGCACGCCTCGTCTGTGGAGAAACTCGTGCGCAATTCCCCAGTGCCGGACTTCAGAAGAAAATCTCATGAAAACAGCTCCATTGTGATGACAACAAACCCGTTACACTGAAGTGGCACTCTTTAAAACCATTAGTAAAATCATATCTCGCATTATTCATTCATTCTCCTTAAGGTCAGCTGTGTTTGTTATCTTGCGAGAAGACGTGCGACCGACTACTTACAATCTCATCCTACATTCTGACGGTTGCGTCGCGTGGCTCTCGCCCTGCTCCCCACCCCCCGTCCTCCATCTACCTCTTCCTCTCTCTGATGCTCGCACACTACCTCTGACGAAAGCGCGCGCAACACCGCCTGGGTGCCAGCCACCGGATGGATGGGGAACTGAACAGCGGACCTGCCCGCGAATAGCCGGCGAGCGGGCTCGGCGCACGCCGCCGAGCTCGGCGCGGGAAGCATGACGTCACTTTCTTGCTGCGCGGGACGAGGACGACGTCATCCGCCCCGGGCGGAACGGCGCGGGGAAGCAGCTTCTATCTTTGATCTGAAAGGCGCGCTCGCCGACACACAGACCGCCTCGCGCGCGCAAAGCAAACACTGAGTATGTGCTCCCATTGATGCGCGCGCACACGCACGCGCACGCACACAGCCACAAGTGCATGACAGCTGAAGGAGGTTAATTGCCTCAGCCTTACATCACGAGTGGCAGCAGGAGGTTATGAATGCGCCGCTATACAGAAGGGAGGGGAAATGAGCGTGTTGCCTATCTGGCTTTGTCTCTGCAGCCATCGCCCATCTCTCCCTGTTTCCTTATTTTCATTTCCCCGTCATGTCTCTCCGTCTCTCCCGCAACACGTGGCAGCACATCTCTGCGTTTGCCCTGCCTCTTGATCTCCCTTTCCCTTTTGTTCCTCAACCCAACTCAGCGAGTCATTTTTTTACGGATGTCTGTCCGTGTGTGGCTCGCTCTATATGAGAGACTTGCAGCCAAAATGCCCTTTTTTTATGTCACAAGGGGGCCTTTTCAAAAGGTACAAACATATGGCAGAATCGATGCCGTTTCTGTAAGAATTATAGTCAAGAGGTGGTCCTGGGTTGCTGTGACAAATGGCACGGGTTACTGTGGTTATTTGAACATGCATCCCTGTCCCTATGACCCACAGCCACATCATAACCCTTCCAGGATGCAAACTGTTCTACGCAAATAAGAAAACAGGTTGCATTTGTACTGTATTTATGTGTGTGTGTGTGTCGTTAACTAATCAAAACCATACATTTTCACATCCACTATACAAACTACTGTAATTACTGACAGTTTCAACAAGCGATCAGCGTCTCAACCACCAGGCTTTGCGTCCGCAGAAGTGATTTTGGCTCCGAGAGCGGGAGGTCAGTAGGACTTCTGTCATGAGAGAGTCCTCGCACCTGTGACAGCCACCGCAAAGCTAATTAGGCCGATGATTCCTTGAACAGCTCGGTGGAAATGCTCCTAATTGCTCTGATCTTTCCGTAGTACTACATGATTATGCGGCAGAGGACCTATTGTCATTCTGACTCCTCCCGATTCGACTGTGAGGAGCCGTGGCTGCTTTGAGAGAAGATGAGGAGGATGCAGCTGGACTCAGCACGCCTTGCATGGATCATGGACTATCTGACTTGTAGGCCTCTATCTATCTATCTACCTACCTACCTACCTACCTACCTATCTATCTATCTATCTATCTATCTATCTATCTATCTATCTATCTATCTATCTATCTATCTATCTATCTATCTATCTATCTATCTATCTATCTATCTATCTATCTATCATCTATCTATCTATCTATCTATCTGTCTATCTGTATCTATCTATCTGTCTATCTGTCTATCTGTATCTATCTATCTATCTATCTACCTACCTACCTACCTACCTATCTATCTGTCTGTCTATCTATTACGAAGTGATTCTGTTTCACTGCTAATCACTTGATCACTGCTGCTTCACAGGCTTGTAGCTCTGTGGTGCTGAGTCAAGACAGAATCTTGTTTACCCAGTTTGCGTCCTTAAATGACAACGCTGCCGTAAACAACGCAGGGCGCGGTGAAGCAGGACACAATTAATCATGCCAAGGCCGGTTAGTGTAGAGAAAAAGCTTCCAAGTCGTGATTTTCCACCTCTTTGCCTTGCTTAAACTGGACTGCATCCAGACCGCGGCTCCCACCACTCGAACGAGCCTGACATCTTCCCATGTCTGCCTCTGAAGGGCCGATACCAGCGCGAGCAATCCGGACCTGTCACTTACAGTGATGCGTGCCGCTGTGGCTGGATGGGAAAGAAAGTTGCACAGTAATGACAAGCGGAACCGCGGCTCCTCGACTGCATGCGGATTTCAAAACAGAATGAGTGAGTCGGGAAGGAAGCGCGTGAGCCGGGGAGGGCGGACGTCATGGCGCCTTCCCTGCACGCGGGTTAAACGGGCCTCACATGTCAGATCGGCATGACGAAACACGGGGCCAACCACCCTTTCGGTTGGCTTCTTGAGGGAGCGGATTGTCTACATTTGCAACGACCGCCCTCAGAATACAAAAGCACGGAAACCGTTTACTCTGCGATTCGTAACTCACTCGGCTCAAATACGCCGAGACCATTTACCGGATCAAAGCTGGGACACTCAAAAAAAAAGAAAAGAAAAAGAAACCCCGTCATTTTCATATTGTTGTTTTTGTGAAGTAACACTGATGCAAGAAATATTCAGACATCGTACGTCTCGGCTGCGGGAAAATGTCTCGTGGATCTGTCCAGGAAAACTAAAAATAGGCCGCAAATTGTTTAGGGCGAAACGAAACGACATTTCACATGGAAAGCGCCTGCACCGCTGGCAGAGGAGGGGGCATTTTAATGAGGACTGTCAGCTAGGTTTGAACATGCATGACACACGGACAGGTGTGACCTATGGCCCTCAGAGCAGTAAGACTATTCTGGTGAGGCTCTCACCTCTCACTCGCCGTCCTTCTCCATATACATGGACAGAGGTACCCTTTCTGCAGCAGCAGAACATCATGCAGAGGTAGAATGACTCTCTCCATTGTCCGAATTCTGTTTAAGAAGCTTGTGGGGCTTTGGTACATTCCCCCTGCATATCTACTGGATGAACACGGCACAGGTGGGGGTAGGGGGGCTCGATCTCTCTGTGCTGCGCGGAGGGCGGGCGTAGCAAGCAGACGTGGAGCAGACAGCGGAGGAAAAGGGAGGGTCGATGTCGTTCCCGTTTCAGAAACAATGAATCCCGTGCACGTCTGGGGGGGGGGGATGAGCCTGTCTGTTCCTTGAGACGAGACAAGGCGTTGAGACGCCTCACACCGGTTTGTTTTGCTTCACCGCAGGTGCTACCGTCCTTGAATTTGATGTGGCATTGATTCATGTTTTGTTTATTTTTATCATCATTTTTAATTGTGATTTTAATCTGACCGAATGCTGCTCACTTGTTTCATTATATTCCTCCAGTCCACCTCGATATGTCAAATCCAGGGGTCGGCAACCCGTGGTTCTGGGGTTGCCGACCCCTTCGCTTTGATGGAAAAGCGATCAAAGCTGCTCTTTAGATGGTTGAGGCTGCCGACCCCTGGTCTAATCACAGACTCCTGCCTGTCCCCTGACAGTCCTTACAAAGGGCGATCACAAATACTTTGCCGTCCCTCCAACTTAAGTTTGCATTTGATTGGTGGCAGCCGGCCCATAGAGGGCACTAGGGCGCGGCCAACCCGGTATTTTGGATTTTTTATACAAAAAACATTTGAGAGTATGTTCAACAAGCACCTAACGTCACATATAAAGTACAAGTCATCCTATTTTGGGGAAAAACGATCGGCTCATGTCAGTTCATCTCACTCTTAACATCTCTGGAGCTTCTGGGGCGATAGAATCAGCGCCCTAGCAGTGCAGGAGCAGGGCTGGGGCATAGCTCGGGCTAACCAGCCACCATTGCATTTGATCAGAGCTGTAAAATTCGACAAACACTGCAAAACCTGTCGTTAAAATGTTGCAGAATTCATCTCATGAATTGAATCCGCTGAATTTTGTTTCACCATCGCTGACAGATAGATGCCTTAGATCACCTGTCCGAGGCATTGCCTGAAGGCTGAATCCTGCCCACCACTTAATTTAGCTTAAAAAGCCTATGACTGTCTCAAATCGAAAGTCTGTGTGGCTTTACTGTACTGTATCTCAAAGCACATCTTCTTTGTGACCAAAGACATTGGAAACAAGAGTGAAAACGTGCACGGATGCATACAACATGCCTATGCTGCATGCTGCATCTCATCTACATGTGTGAACCCGCACCTGCCATTGTGGATCAGCGTTTTCCCCTCACAAATAATCGTCGCTATTTCTAAACAAGAAGGTGAAAAAGACACAAAAGAGATGGGCAGAGACAGTCGAGCGGAGGGGAAAAAAACCTGTGTGACTTTGCACCATCAAGCAAAGAGACAGGGAGAAAGAGAGAGCATATCTGTGTTTGTGAAGGACCCTCTGTGTGTGTGTGTGTGCGTGCGTGTGTGTGTGTGTGTAGCTGAATCTGCAGCCAGCAAGGCAGGCAGCTTGACTTCCCACTGTGATCCTGATTCAAAATGCTCAGCGGAGGGAGAGAGAGAGGGAGAGACAGAGGGAGAGAGAAAGAGAGAGAGAGAGAGAGAGGGAGAGAGGGAGAGAGGGAGGTTTGGGGGAGGTGCATATAGATGAAGAGTGAGAAACATGGAAAGGACAGGACGGAGACAGATAGAGAAGCTGAGACCAATTACGGAGGCCGACCACAAAGGGAAGAGATGAGCGAGAGTGAGAGGCTGAGAGGCGGGGAGAGAGTTATTTCCTCTGGGTCTTTGAGAAAGAGAAGAGCGCGGTCTGTCTGCGTCCGGTCGGTCATTCACTTGATTAATTTGTGACAGGAGGGATTTCTGTGCTCCGCGCTTTGAATCGCTGCTCTAATTTATATGGTAATCTTCTTTAAGACTCCGGCAGCGTACAAAGAAAAAGAGAGAGGGAAAAAAAAACTTTATGTCTATCCCTCTGGCCCAGGCCATTTACACCACACTCCCTACGCACACATATAGTATACGGATGCATAGCTGTGCCAGGCAAACGTGGCAAGTGGTGCGTAGGTACAGGAGAAATGCAGACATCTCCAAATTTCACTTTGCCAATAGGATCCCCCCCCCCCCCCGTTGCTAGGGGACCATTTGGCTTAAGTGTCTATGGCTGACAACGTTTGTCACCTTATTCTCCAACCCATCACCCCGATGAGCAGGCATGCTGTTAACAATTAGGACAGCGAATAACACTCAAGGGCAGCCGGACAGGTGCACAGGGACTGTCTGCTTTGGAAAAGCTAGGGAGGGATGGGAAATATAAATATGATTTACCATGAGTTGGCCATTGAATTGGCATCCGGCTACCATCGCCCTACCACTACCCTGTATCAGTGAGTATAAGGTAGTGGAGGAAGAAATAGGCCAAGTTTCTCTTGTCCCATGTTTTCACTACATCCAAAAGAAAAATCTATATTTCTCCACTGTTACAAAGGCACCGCACACTCTCATAAGAGGACAGATTAGCACCCGTTACAGTTACACTGGACTTGAGGTAGCAGGCCTTTCATGTTCCTGTAGGAGGAGAACTAGTGCGAGTGTTACGCCTCTGTTTGAATGAAACAAGTGAGAGTGATGCATGTCATTTGTAGGAGATAATGGATGCGGGAATGAAGCGATTAAGGGCTGTAGGGGGGGGGGGGGCCTGGACAACAGTGGACTTCATAAGAGTGAGATTATCTCCAGGTGAGCGAAGGCTCTGCACTGAAACCCAACGGATTGGACCGTAAAACTAACTCTCTCCCGCTACACGTCGGTTGAAGGTTCTTAGTCCCTGTTCCTGATATAAATACCCAAAACGTACCCAAAACTCGTATGCAGCAGATCTGTCTCGGTGACGGACAGTATCTGCAGAAACACTCTGGTTCTCGCATGTTCAATAAACCCCAAAATCAATAATCATAGCCGCACTCGTGCTCATCCAACCTGAAGCCCGGCCTCATCTCCTCTGTTCCTAATATCACCCTGATTAAAAGTTGCAGAGGGCAGCGCGGGGGGGAGAAGAATCGCGGACTCCCGACACGCTGCGGCCCCCGGAATATCATGCTCCTCGCCGGCCCGCAGCGCAGATGTTTTCATTATGCCCGGGTGCCGGTAAAAAAGAAATCCATTTTTCTCATTTGGCTCCAGGATTGGAAGAAACCCCCAGAGGCCCGTGGACACAGACCGGTTGAAAAACTGAGCGGTATTCCTATGTTAGCCCTGCCTCTCTCCGCATCCCCCCCCCCCTTCTGGAGGTGAAAGTGCTTCGACCGGGGCCTTCCATGTGAATGCCAATTAGGCAAGAACCGTCAGGACACATGGACCAAATGTTGCCACACTTCCTGCACGGTGGAGGCATGGCAGATAATCCTTTAATCCCTTTGGCAGAGGGTTACCCATCCAGATCTCAATGGATATCTGGGCCTCAAATTAATCAATCCTGACATATATATATATATGCTTTTTTTTAATGTGGATGGTACTTGTATTCACGGGCAGAACATGAAGTTTGAGTGGCTATGAGGACAATGGAGCGCTTTGTACACAATCTCGCATTGACGAGTCAACACCACTTGTCGGCCAGAGGGCTGGAAACAGGCGGGCAGGAGAGATTTGTCATTCCCGCGCTCGCACCACTCATCGCGTATGTGCAGTGCGTTCAATTGTGTTACTTTTTTGCGTTTCTAACCTCCTCCGAGTGTGAGCTGTGATGAGTACGCGTGCATGTGTGCTGTGCATGCAAGTGGCTCGTATCGGGACAGAAACATAACATTGGGTGGCCATTCCAGGGGACCGTCCCTGCATGCGGATCGTTCATTTCCAGAAATGCAGCTCGGGCGGAGATTTATTCTTGGCTCGTTCTGGTATCCACGCGGAGCAGGAGGGCGCTCCGCTTTTGAATATGCGCTTCCGTTGAATGAGATGTAATGCGTGGGTGGCATTCGGAGGATAAATGCAATTAGCCGGCTTACTAATTAATCAGCTAACAGGAGCCGCGCGCGTAAAGTTTTGAGCGGTGACAAAAGTTGATAAATGATCCGGCAGTTATCCCCGAGCGGTGCCAACAGGGTTCAGATATGGTTGCTTTTCAGATGAGAGAGGAGCAGCTAACCTGTGAGCTGCCACCTGAGCGAGGGAACTAATTGGGAGAAACACAGATGCACGGCAGCACTAATGAGTTTTGGAAAAAAAAAAAGTTTTTGTTTCGGAGCGCGCGGAGGATCCAGACTTGAGCACACGCTTCCACATAAGCAAACGGATGCTAGAAAACCCCGGGTCCCCTGTGGAATCTGTCCCAGAAAACGGAGGGAGGGGCGGGGGCAAATTAGGGAAAGAACAATATTGTCTGATATCCGCGGCTGCATAGCGTTTACCTGTGAGCAGCTCTCGGATCTCCACGTCCGTGGTCTTCCGCAGCAGCCGCACCAGGGCGGGTATGCCGCCGCAGTTCTTCAGCGCGATCTTGTTGTCGTCGTTGGCTTTCCCGTACACCAGGTTCCTCAGGGCCCCGCAGGCACTGCGGTGCACATCGGTCATCCTGTGGTCCAGCAGGTCCACCAGCAGCTGGATGCCGCCCTGCCGGCGGATCTGACCAAGGGGGAGGGACAGGATTACACACTCAGCAAAGGGCGCGTCCAGGAATAACAGAGACGCCTCCGACGGTTTGCCCAGGCGCACAGGTCGGCACATCAGGGCACATCAATACATCAGGGATTGTTCACCAGAAGCAAAGACAACATTTTTCGCGGTTGTGGTTGGAGGAAATATGAAGATGGTATCTCCCACCGACAAGATACACGGGACGCAGTGGCTACGGTGGCAGTGACGCAAGAGTTATTGAAATGCCAGCCACAGCGCCTCCGTGTCCCTGGATGTGTCTGCAGCCCTCCCTGCCTCCCTGCGTCTAGACAAAGAGGAAATGTAGGGCAGACTGCCTGCTTTCTATAAAAACAAAAGAGACATTTCAGCAAAGAGGACTGAACCGAGGTGAGGCTGCTGTGCTCATGCGAACGTTTTTTTTTTTTTGTGTGTGTGCTTGTGGTCCAGATAGGAACGGATTCTCTGGCGCGGGGCCTATTACGGCCGAGCTGCATTAGATGTCAAAACGATGTCAAAGCCGGAGACGGTTGCTTCGGAAGTGACAAATGTTAGGGCCGCGAAAAACGGACTCCACAATTACTGCGTGATGTCCAAAATACTGCAATCGCGATTGTCTCTAATTACATCACAAATGGTGGCAAATGCCCATCGCAAGGCCCAAGAGCCTAGCGGGGCTGTTAATCGGCGCCAACCAGATTTATTGACAGGTCATTTCTCTGTGTTGCATCGAGCCTCGGTGATACAAAATCGGGCCGTCTATAAATCAGGCCCAAAATAACACACATGCACAGTTTGTTTGGCAGTTGGTGGACCGAGGGGGCAGTAGGCCATTCATATCCTTTAGCATCCGGTCTGTTATTTTGCCATTCACTCGTCTCACTCAAGGGCATAAAAAACACGCTTCCGTCTAAGGCCGCTCGTCTTTGGCAGCCCGGCCGCTCCAAACGCAACACGACTCCATTCTCCAGCCTGATTTCAGCATCACTTATCCGCCCCTCTCTTGTCTCTCTATCTCTATCTCCGTCTCCACTCCCCTCTTCAGGGCCGTCGGCCGTTTGGAGAACTTTGTTTGGTCTCCACGGGGATTAATAAAAGTCCAGTTGAGCTGACCGGACTTGACACTGAAGAGACAGGGGAGACCGCTTTCTCCGAGGTGTTGAGTGATGGTGATTCTCCAGGTCAAACTGCAGGAGAACAACCGCTCAGATTCAGGTTGAGAGTGCATAATGAGGAGTTACTGCTATTGCCTAACATATTTGTTTTTTCCTCTTTACTTACTATTACTGTAACTTACTTGCAATTTTAAAGTTTAACTGTAATACATATTTTCAATTCAATAAAAAAAGGAGGCTGGACTTAGGAGTTTATTATTATTATCATCATTATTGTTATTCAGCTATTACTACTATATTGTATTACTTACTTTACGGTACATAATTATTACTTATTTAGTGTACTGTTATGATAATCATTATTTTCTGTGTGGACTGTTGTGTGTGCATTGTGTATCATATTGTGTAATGTGGTGTTCTTCTGTGTTACTGTACATCATTTTTGGGGGGGATAAATGAAATACTTACCTATTTTAACATATGAATGACAAAATCTCAAAAACGATCTCAAACGTACAGCTGCAATGTACAGTTTCGTAAATTATATTGATGGATTTATATGAATACATGTGTTCAGCCTCAAGGGTCGGAGTGGGAATGCAAGTCTGCGTTTCAAAGGTGACTTTAAAGGGAAATGTACAACCTGCCCATGTAGGACCTATTCCTTCTGTGCATTCCTGAGGTTCTGGTGAGGCATAGTTCATGCATCAGTCCTGGCAATCGCCTGTTCACACCTGCAAACCCCTGTCATTGCATAATCGGGCACTTGTGATTGGCCTCTGGCTCCCCGGCCAATCACTGCTATGTGAGAGAGCTAAAAAGTACCCGAGAGGAAGCGGGAGACAGAAAACGCTAGAGAAGCAGACATGCAACAGTCCGAGCGAGGAAACATCTGCAGCAACCTCTCCAGCCGCAAGAGCGTGCTTGCTTGGTATTGACTGCGGCATCCTGTGACACAGAGCCAAGGCAGCGCTCACAATAAACAATGTGTGTAAGCACAGCGACAGAGGGGGCCGTCATTTCGGGTCCACTGATGTTCAATTACTTGGCGGTCGCAAAGGAACCGGGAAGCGGCAAGAACAGCAACAGGAAATGGCCTGCTGCTTTGATCCTGCCGTGTGAACCTGTGTTTGTCTGGACTTGGGGAAAAAAACGGTACAGTGTGAAGAGATGCCGGCGGGAGGATTTACATCACCCACCTAGCTGCATGCATTTTTTTTAATGCTAGGCTAGGCCGACCGACTGCTGACTGAACCGTGATACCAGCGGGCCAGGCATCGTCATTGGTACCTATGTTTTCATTGACGGATAGAGAGCCAATAAATGTCAATACAGCAAATATTTCAAACATTTTTTGCTGTATTTCTTTCTGGTGCGTGTCCATCTACAGTACTAAACGAAAAGAGGAACTACTGGGTACTGTTTTGTGTGTTAAGCTGCTGCTTTACTGGAAATCGCCCGTTCCAACTGAGCCGCAGCCAGAGTAACTGTAGGTGTAAGTCTTGTGTTGTCTTGTGTGTGTGTGTGTGTGGAACGGGGTGAGCCCTTGAAGTAGAGCGTTGGAATTCAGTCCAGCGTGTCGGTAATCCCCCCACCCCCCCCCTCTTGATGCGGTTTATCACCAGAGATCGATACCTCAGATTTGATCTTGTTGTCTCCAAAGCAGAGGTGCTGGAGGTAGGCAGCGGCATTGGACTGGACCGACGGGAACTGGTGCTGCAGCATCTGGATCACCTCTGGCAGCTCTGGATCCCTCCAGCCAAACTCCCTGCAGACACACACACAGAGAATGAATCATGTATTAGACGCGCGTGCGTGTGCGTGCGTGTGTAGCTGAACCTGTAACTAGGCAGCATGTCATCCCGCTGGAAGCCTGATCGAAAACCAGAGGAGAAATGAGGAGAGAGACGGAAAAGGGCTGGAAATGAACCAAAAGAAAGACTTGCTCTGCTCACATTATTTCAGCTGATGGCTCCTTATGGGTGGAAAAGTCAGCGCTAAGTCGGGGACGTGACTGTGGTTTCACATCCATCCCCTGCCAGAGGTTAAAGGGTGAGTAAATGGTGCTGGATCTGATTAGACGCTGGCTCACGCGCGATTACGCTGTCCGTGATACACAAGTGTGATGACGCCGTTTAATGGTAGCAATGCAAATGCTATCCAGCCTAAGTCGGGATGATTAGTTAATGGCACGGACACAGTCAAACAGTTAATTATGTAGAAAAAGAGCACACTGAATTATTTTCACTGATGAGAACCTTTTACTATTCTGTAGCTACGCTCCAGCGTCGATGTGGCGGCTTCCATCTGGTCTTACTGCCCCATGACGTGAAAATCCATTGCAACTGCTGTGTTTCTACATTGGAAGAATCCACAGTGTTCTTGGGCCTTCTAATCGACAACGTCCCATTACTTCTCCATGGCTTGGCATCAGACTTCTATGACTACACTCTAAAACATGTACAAAGATGTATGCATGGATATAATATATCGACAAAAGAAATACCGCAGTGGAAATGTCCAAAAACAATATGCTTTTGTATATTTTTATATTTATACGCTTATAGTATATTGTTGATATACCAGCAAAACGTTGGTATTGCCTAACAGTTTAGACTGCAAATAATGATTCTGGCTTTATCTAGTGCTTTACGATGCCCTTTCCTTTCACACCTTGCACAAAGTGAGTTCCTATATCCGGGCATATGCAGGAATCCCGACGTTACCATCGTCACCACAGTGTGATCAGCAACACATCTTCAACTCACTGAACAGCTGTGTTTTGCAGTTCAACCTATACAGCGGGGCACTAGCTCAGATAAGCACAGAAGGCACAAAGCTGGAAAGAACAAACCAAACCAAAGGCAAAGGCAGAGATGATCAAAATATCACTCTTCACGACCGTTGGCCCTCAACTATTTAGCACCAAAACAAGTTGGCGAATGATGTCAGTGCTGCGCAGAGACCTCGGGGGGGGGGTGCTCAAAGCCACAAAGCAGCAAACAGAACTCGATCGTGCTGGCAACAATCCAGCAATAAAACAGCTATTACAGCTCCTATGACTATGTATTAGAAACAAGAGCACACTCAAACCTGGGTCACTGCTGGGATGCACCTGCACGTGGCACCACTGTAGCACCACCACTTGAGCCGACGCTAAACCGCTTTTGATGGGGTGCAGTATTCCACCACGTGGAATATTCCATGTGGAACCACAAATACAAATCAGGAAGTGAGTCCATTTTCTGATTCGATAAATGAAACAATCACTGTCTGACCGTCTCTCCCGCGTCTCCCCGGACCCTCACATCTCTACGGCTTGAACAGCTGCACCTCCCGTCACGCCACTTGGAACGGTCCCTAGCGTCATCGATGCCTCCGCGGCATCATCAATGATCAATACCGGCAAGCGCAGTTCTTACGCAACGAGCGGAACATCCGCCACACGTCGGCTCGATAGTCATCACCCGTCGCCCCCGGCGTAACGGTCCAGTGCAAGCGTCTCTGTGTCGAGCAGAGTCAGTCCGTTCCTCTGCGGTATCGCAGGTTTCACGGTACTGAAAACCTAAGTGTAAATAGTTGGAACGCTGGAGGATGGCAGGACCCACTAATTTATCTGAAACCAAGATAAAGGAAAATGAAGACATTTCACCGCTCAAGTTATGCACCCTATCTGATGGATAGAGTGCATCCCATGCAACAAAACAATAATAACAACAAAAAAATAATACAAACAATTTGTACTAATCAAAAATGCACCAGACTTTGGGCAAACTTCCCAAGTGCACTGCTACAGGAAGTCGTTAAGCCACAGGAACCACGCTGGATGCCCTGCGAGCATCTCTTTCTGCTGGGACGGATCATTTCCTCCAAACTGCTCAGCTGCCTGACTTCTAGTGGCTAGCCAGTGTCTACCACTGGAGGACCTTTCAGTCCCTGAGCCTACGGGCCATGCCTAAGGCACGCACACACGCACACACACACACACAGAAACGCACCGAACTCAATAACCCTCCGCGTGTGTGTGTGCGTGAAGGAGGAAACGCGGAGGATTCGTGCGAGAGAGATGCAACGTGAGAGAACGAAGTCCTGGTGAGGGATCGGCGAGCGAGACGGAGGGAGGCGGGGCTTATCGACGGAGATTACACGCAGCCAGCGGCGACCGAATATCACATATCGTCTCACGCCTTACCCCCCCCCGATACTCACGCCGGGGGGGGGGGGTAACCTCAGGGGTCATCCTGGGGACGTTAGCTCCGCTGTAATTACTCCACGGCCACTCAACCTGCTGTTCACGCTTTTAAGTCGACCACCTTTTGCACATTTCAATTCCATCCCCCCCCCCTTCAGGTTGCAGCACCTGGATGCCCCCGCTCGGCCCGCTCTCGTGCGGGACCGCCTCTCTTTGACGCATCTCACTCCCCGTGGAGATCGTTTCCAGTTCGGCCTGATCTAACGGAAACACACGCGCAGGCCAACTCTCTCGTAGCTGACCCCAGGCACGCACGCACGCACACGATGAGGCGTACTAATGCGGCAGTCGAACGCGCTCATTGACTCGCACGCGCGCCGAGCCGTCAAAGGCGGCGCGAAAGAGCCAGGATCAGAACGCTTCTGTCTCTGAAGTTTTAGAACGGCCGAATGGGACGAACCTAGTGTTTGTGAGCGAGAATCATCTCAAAGGTCTTTTTCCCCCCCATCTCTTTGAAAGCCTCCCTCCCCCCTTAATGATTCCCTTTTTCCTTTTTTTCCTTCTTTTTGCGCTCTCGTCCCTCTTGCTCCCCCACCCCCCCGCCCCCCGCCTCGCTCCAGGCACGACCGGCGACGGCATAACCTCGCGGAGGTCGCCCCCGCGGGTGGACTGGCCGATGGGATATCTGGCGTTACAGTCGAGCGGGCTGTAACCCCCCCCCCCCCCCCACTCCCCTCCCTTGTAATTACAAAGTGGGACAGCGGAGATAACAGCGCCTTCGGACAACACGCGTCTTTGCTGACCAGCGAAACAGATGGCGTCACTTATCGGGCAGATCCGGCCACTTCTGTCACCCTTCCAGTGAATTCTCCGCGTTAGACTGACATTAACTACCGTAAAGCGGTATGGTATAAGTAGCCGAAATGTCAGTTGCTGACACACTGTCACATTACAGCAGAGCTAACGTCCCCAGGATGGCCCCTGAGGTTACCCCCCCCCCCCCGATACTCACGCCGGGGGGGGGGGTAACCTCAGGGGTCATCCTGGGGACACTAGCTCCGCTGTAATTACTCCAAGGCCACTCAACCTGCTGTTCACGCTTTTAAGTCGACCACCTTTTGCACACTGTCACGGGCCTGGCTGAGAACCCCTGAAACCGCCCGGTTCTGTGCGTTTCTGATGCCGCATGTGCGTTTTGATTTCGCCGCTAACGGATGGCTACGCCGACATTTCATCATCGGGCCGCTCTCGCGGACAATCAGTTCGATCAACTGAGTCTCTGGTTTTGGGGAACGGGTGGGACAAAAGAGGCTGCTCGACGGCGGCGTGGCATCCCCGACGGCCCTTTGACAAACTCTGACGGATGAATCGACGATTCCCGGAAGCGGTCGGGGCGTCAAGTGACGACAGAAATAACCGTGAGCGTTTTGTTGCAGCCCCCGACACGGACGCTGATAAAAGCACCGTCTGTTTGGCTGGCAGGGCAGCGTTGCGATGGCTAAAAACGCAAAACGCTCCAAATCAGTCTGAAGGAAAGACGGCAATCAGCAGAGGCTCCCGGCAGGCTGGCTTCAAACGTGACCATTAGTGTCCTGTAGAGTAGACTACTGTTTTTCCTTCGGCCACCTCGTCCCTTCTCATATGCGATTTGCTTGATGTGTTTGTCGCACTGCATGCCGAATGGGGCTGCAGTAGGACAGTAGCACTACTTACAGTGCTAACTAGTAAGAGCGTTACTAATAACAGAGTAGTGGTAATGGTAACAGCCGTTCGAGCCGTGCACTTATCAGTCCGTGATGTACTAGCCCATTGTGTCCAGAGCTGACAAAAAAAAACGTCTATCACATATAACACGTTTGATTGAGTGTGACTGGGGTCAGGTCGGGTCCGTTCCACTCACATGCCTGCTGACTTGACACACTAGCGGACTTCTGTCCCGACCGGCCGTGCCGACCGACCGATGAGCTGTGAATTGTGGGTAAAACGAGCTTACTACTACAGCAGGGGAGCGGCCGGACGGGAAACGTCAATGATTGTCCAGATCGACAGCGCTTTGCCGAAGTGGCACTTCCGGCAGCACGGGAGATGATCATGATAACGACGCTCCCTCTCTTCCCATCCCTCCGTCCTGACCTGACAGAGCGCTTGGTTGTGTCCGAAACCGCTCCCTAACCCCTATATAGGGCCCTTAATCGGGTGGACCCCATTTTAAGTAGTGTCCGAATGTCTAGTGAACGAGATTAAGGGCACTTAATGTATCCCACAATGCACCTTGATTCCAAGTGTACATCGGATGGTCACTAGCTGGAGCCCTATATCCCATCATGCACTGCGGTGGGACAGCGGGAAGGGAGCATGGATAGGAATGAATGGGCCGGTGTTTAGTCCGGTATCCAGGTTGTATTATACGTCCACAGAAGAGAGCGAGACAATAGCGGACTCGGCACAGCAGCTGCTGTGCAGATAGAAGTAAATTGCCCTTTAATGAATTTGTGAAATGTGAATGTGGTTATATTAATACAATGAACGCAAGTCAATTACTAATGTATTGTTTACCAAAGTTCTAAAGTTTTTGCATCTTCTGCCAACTTGGCACGTATAATGCGACGGTCGGTGACGTCATCTCGGTGGCTCCAAACGAGTGTCCGACAGCATTTGTCGGTAAGTGAGGGCACTATACAGTGCGCTACATGTAGTGCACTATGTAGGGGTTAGGGATTAGGGGTTAGGGGGTGGTTTCGGACACAGCCCTTGTCTCACACCTGCGGGGTCAGACCGGGGGCACGCGCGCGCTTTGCGGACGAGCCGACCCCGCGGAGCGGCCGGAGCACGGCCGATGAGGACGCGGGCGTCACTTGAAGCGTGCGACTGAATGGGCCCGTCATACCGGAACGAGTGAGGGGACGCTGCCTATGTGTTGTCAGCCCGCGGGCTACGGGGTACATGACGCGCACTCGCAGGCCGCACACGAGTGTGCTTCACAGCACCAGGGGATGGGAGAGACGCACCCCCACGCACATATTTGGAGATAACAGGGAACGCGGGAGGAACATACGCAAACGGGCGCGCGAAAACAACAAATGCACGCGTGATGAATGCACACACACACACGCGTACACACGCAGCCAGCATGACAGAGGCAGGGCTCAGAATAGTCGAGGCCCTGGAGAGGAAGTCGGTGCAGATCAAAGTCAAGTCGGGGGCCTGGAGCTGCATAGCTCCGCAGGCACACACACACACACACACACAGACAGACAATAAATGTACATATTCAGGGAAAACATCTGACGCGGGTCACGTGCTCCAATCTTGGACGCGACGCGCTCATGCGGCCGGGTCGGCTTGGGGGGGAAAAAAATCCCCGAAACGAGAACTAAATCCTGAAGCAGGGGGCTGAGGAGTTTACCTCCAGTACAGCTGCCACGAATCTAAATATAATGCAGAGACTGCCTGCCTTTCCTCCTGAGCGCCTTCTGCCCCAGAAAGCTGTACTATAATGGTTCATTCACTCCCTAACTCTCGCCCGGAGCTGTACTACTTTTCACTCAGCATCTTTCTGCTCGCGTGTGGATATGTGCGTGCGTGCGTGTATGTGTGTGCGCGCGCGTTCAACTCATTCCAGAGCGGAGGGAAGGCTCCCAAAACCCTGTGCGACGACATCGCAGCAGGATGGGCAAACACCACGGAGCCATCCGCAAGCCGTCCCACCGTCGGAGCCGAGGGAGGAGTACGCTACGCCGGTCGAAAGGTTACGCGCGTACTGGAAGCGCTCCTCCTGGGGGAATAATCGTGGAATTTATGCGAATGTGCTCAGTCCGCTCTCGCTGAATTGATTAGCCTCCGACATAGCCCTAAAGCTTACGGTTGACATATGCAGCGTGGTTTCATCACATTATTTCATACGTATCCCTGAACTGACAGTTAACAATTACAACAATTCTATAAACTTAAACTAACTAGCCAACTTTGAAATGTTTGGTCAAACGGTGACATGAAAGGTCGGTGACCACATCCTGGAATAAAAAAAACAAACCCTAAACTCTGAACTACTAGTGCAGTAGCTACGGTTCCTGCACAGCAGTCCATTTCCACGTGATACTTTGTCATAGTTTGGTCATCTTTGCGTGTCAGCTGCTTCATACAGAACTGGTCCACGCAATGATTAGAAGAGAACATATCTCTAATCTAACGATGGCATATTAACCAACCGATCTGCCGTGAGGCCAATCTTTGTCAATATGAGAAAAGCCAACAGGAAAAGGTAAAAATAACAATGAGATCCAATTTTCTGCACTGAACGCTGATTTTTTTGAAAGGGCAGAATGCGGCAGGTAGTTTCGCTCCAGCGCGCTTAGGCGCGGATTCAAATGTCACCGTTTTATTCCACACTCGCTCACTCCATGCTTGTCTTTGTCACTTCTTTTCCTTTCCGTTCCTCTTTTTTCTTTCTTTCTCTTTCCTTCCCTCATTTCGTTCTCTCTTCTTCTCAAACTCACCCGTTTGACATCTGCCCTGCAGGGGGCTCCAGACTCGAAAGAGGCGAGGCGAGCGCAAACATCAGAACGAGCGGCGCGCGCGGCGAGCCGGCGTGGGCGGGGACGAGCGCGTGCAGCAGACCTCGCCTCTGGCGAGGCAGCTCGGTGGAGCCGGGACAGAGCCTTGAACCGCCGATCCTCCCAGCTCCCGAGCAAGCAGGCGAGTCCCCGCGCGTCCCCGCGGGTCCACCTGCGTCTCTCTGCGCGTGATGGCGGGGCCACTAACACCTGCTCTGCCGTGTGAGACGCAGGCGAGACGGCAATCGGAGCCAGCGAATAAATAAGCAATGTGCGGATGACATATTTCGAAGGCAGGGCAGGGCGAGACGCTGTCATGTGAGGCTTCAGGCAAATGATGCTCAATACTATATGGAGCTGAAAGGATTTCCTGTGACTCAGGGTTTTTTGGGGGGGGGTGGAGTGACCTGAAACCAGAGTGAGCTCTGCTGTTATTATGTCAGGTACAGTATCTTTTCCTTCCTCCGTGTGCGTGCACGCGCTACGGCGGAGGACACTCGGGAGTCGCGTACGATGACTCACTCCCTGACAGGCGGTCAGGTGGAGGAAGCCTGCGGAGGGGCTGACAGCGGAGAGGGGAGAGAAGAAAGGGCGAAGGATGGGGGCCGCTAGAGACGAATCCGCGGGCGCTGACTTGCCGTTCTTCAGCGCCCCAGCTTTGAGCGTCCAGCGGGACATCTGGCGCCGCGAGGCGGCCGATTAGCAGCGAAACAGGGGAGCGGAGGAGAGCGGGGCCGGAGAGGAGCGTTGCATCAGTGTGCGTCGTGGAGCAAAGCAGCCCATTTGTTGGCATTGTGCAGCGAGCTGCTCCCAGACCACCAGGGATCTGTCTACAATACGTCTGGGCCGATGGATACAGTAATTAGCACGGCAGCTGATTGATGGTGGACAACACTGCCTTAACTCGGCAGTCCATGAAATTGTCCTTGCAAAGATGTTGCACTGTGAGCTATGTTTTTACTCTCTCTCTTCCCTCTCTCTCTGTCTCTCAGTGCTCAGCACTACACACCCTCGTTAAACAAGACTATAATATGACCATCCATCACATGCACGGCCTCATGTAGGGAAGGAAGGTGTAAAATGTAATAAAAATGTGAAAATAAGTCATATTTCAAGGATCAGGCTACAATTTGTGGTAAAGCAAACAAACCAAAAAAAACAGCACCATGTTGTGAAATCGGTATGTCTGCGTGTCAGCAAAGTAGCGTGGGCAGTCACTGGATTTCTTTTCACACAGGGCTTTTTCTAGGAGGCTATCCATGCAAGCACACGCATCACAGAACTATTCCGATGTGATTTTGGACTGGGTAAGAAAATTCCGATTTTTATTGTGTTCGGTCGATAGAAAAGAATCTTGAAACAGATCGGATCCTGTATCACGATGACATCTGTTCTCGGGTCCTACCAGATCATTTGCACTCTGATGATTTACTTTGCTTAACACTACGACTTTAATTCTGAGACTTCCCCCCTAACCTCACGCCAGATATTAATTCATTTATTATCATATGAGCGTATTACTGATTATCTTCCAGAAATCCTGCCTTCATGATTGAATACCTCCGTCTTTTACCTCAGTGACCAAAGTCAACATAGTTTCAATCAAAAACTGCTGGAAATTTCAAAAAATGAACAAAGTGACCTAACCTTATGTCATTTTATATACATTCGAAAGCAAGAGTAAGTCCAGGGAAAATTCACTCTATCTATTCGACTTGTACTGTTGCTCTTTTGTAGGCAGAGCAGGCCATATCTCCCTGGACAGTTGAGATTAAGTCATTTCCAATGCAGACACCCACTTGTTACTGTTTGCCGTCAATTTCATTGTTGCATTTCCTTGGAGATCTATCAAAAGATTCAGTGTGCGATCCACATACACATTCACGTGTTTTGGATTCAGCTGCAACTGCAGTTACTGTTTGCCCTGAAGAGACAAGCACTGGTCACTGCTAAGTGGAAACTGTGATTTTATGGTTTATGACTAAACCTAAAACAATGCGGTTTTGACTTTTGACGACTACCCTGTAGCTGAATTTGTTATTTCTTCTTCTTTTGTGCAGATCGGGTGATTGAATTGCACTCGCACAGGTGAAATACGCCATATATTGTATACGCCTTTATGGACTAGAAGTACAGGATTACAGAAATTAGGGCCACAGTGCTTTCAACTTGAGGGGGAGATCTGAGTACCTTCGATGAACATCACATATACGCGTACTAAACTAGGTGTGTCGAGGTAAACCGATCTCGGCTTCGGAGGCTGTGTGAGATTAGAGCGACAAAGAGGCCGGAGACGAGGACGCAGGCAAACCGAGGCAAAGAGTTAAATAAAGCAGGGAAAGGAGGCTCATCTGTGAATGTCTGCGTATACGTTTGTGTTGCCCAGACAATATATGTGTGTGAGTGTTTGAGGGTGTGATGACATGGCTGACTGCCTGGCCCGCTGAGGCTGGGAGTGATGAGGGAAAGGTCAGGAGATGTCAGGCACAGCTGAGAAACACGCACGCGCGCACACACACACACACACACACACACACACACACACACACACACACACGCCACAGAGTCCATCTCAACCCTGTGACTGAATATGGATCAGAGATTCTCGCTGTGCTCATGAGCATGGAATAAAATGAGGCACTTTTATGATCGGGTCAGATCCCGTCCAAACATAAATCTCTCCATGAGCGAGCCACAGCCCGAAGGAGGGACTGCTTTGGAGTGCATGGGAGTTTGTCATGCCGTCACTCGCCAGATTGTGCCAGTGTGTGGGAAAAAAACAAAAAAAAACAGCGCACACTTTGTTCGAGGCTTACACTCAATACAGGTATCATCAGAGGGCCATCTGGAAATGCTGGCTATGACCACATGCTTCACTTTTTTTTGATCCCCTTTCTGCGGTAATGCAGATAGCGCACACTAGATGATGATGTTGTTGTTGTTGTCAGCTTTGTTTGCCGTCATGCATTCCTATTTGCTTTTAGCATAAAGTGATGGTGAAATCTCTTTGTTCGGATATGAACCGATAAACTGTTGCGCCAGGAGGCAACGGCCAATGTTTGACTAAAACAAGGTCTGAGTTACCGTTGGAGTGAGTGTCAAAGTAAATAACTGAACTAATATCTGTGTTTGAAACCAGCTGGTTCGCTGTCTCAAAGACAGACTGCCCCTGTACGTACCGCATTTTAGTCTGCCGTGATACTATGTGTATAAGTGTGCTCAACTTCCAGCACATTGACAATGACAGTGGCCCCAGAAGCCACAGAAGTACAATTCATAAATACATACATACACATACATACATATCAAATGCTGGCTCTCTGGCGCTGTTGTTCACTACTGTCAATCCAATTCATTAGTTTGCTTCAAATGCTGAAATTGAAAGTAACAATCTGTAGTGTTTTAAGATGGAGAAACGATGCTGGTACTCTGTACCATATGCACTGGCCTGACTTATACTACGTCGCCTACTGTATACATACAACTATATACACTTACAGGCTGTCATTGTTCAAATTTGGAGAATAATAACACAATACTGTTGTATAATAATATTAATAATGTTATATATTATATATCTGCTAAACAATTGCACTTAAATAATGCTGCTGGCAAGCGATTGCATATTCAAATCAGTGAACAGGTTGTGTATATAAATACAATATAAAAACAAAGACCCGTCATCCACAACAACAAGAGCGTACAACATGGCACTCTAGTACTCGTCGTGTGGGTGTAAAGGTTCCTCCAAGTCGGCGGTGTGAACAGGCTACGAGTGGGAATGAGCGCTTCACTTTCACCTTGTGTCGCTTTCCGGCGGGAGCACGAAAACTGAAACCACTGAGTGACAAATCAAAATCAGGTGCCAGAATCCACTCTGGTCAAGCCACATCAGTGAACCGCAACAAAGCATGTTCAGAAATCACAAGGACACACAGATGGAGATGGAGGTGATGAATGACCACATAACTCAACAGGTAGTCCACAGTATGGATGGATCGGTGGGTAGATGGAAGCCAAAGGAGAGAATGAGCAAAAGTCACAGTTTAAAAAACTGAGCCTCAGATAAGTGACATCACTACAAATGGCAAAGAAGCAGACAGGGATCTGTCGCCTATGATTTTTTTCATAGAGATATTATAACTTCTTTTGGGGGGTTTGCCAATCTGATTTTATGCAATAACTGCACTTGCATTCCATCTTCACTTAACAGTCTATATGCAGCTGAAATAAAAAGTGGTCCCTGGCTGGTGACACTAAAAGAAAATGAATGACATTAGAAATGTGACAATGCCATGCTGCCATTAACATTAGCACGTTGGTCTGATGCTGGTGTCATAAAGAGAATGAGACAGTGATGAGACAAAGGTAAGATAGATAGATAGATAGATAGACAAAATGAGTATATGTGTAAATAAATAGTTGGATTACTTTGTCATTCTTTGCTCGGCTTGATTTTGATTCCACACAAGGAATTCGGGGTCGTACCTATCGAGGGGGACAGGCAGAGAGAAACAAGAGAGAGGAGTTTGTTCGCCGTCTGGCAACATATTATTCAATGACCGTCATAATAGTGATGATTGGTGAGGTAGAAATCAATCAGTCGCTACGAGACTCTAGTCTTTCTCTCTCAACAGGTGGGTACCAGGCAGAGGTGGAGGGGGGGGTGGGGGTGGGGGGCGGGTGGAGGGCATGCACTGCGAGCAAGGCGGTGGGATGGGACGGGTACGTTGGGGTAAAGAGAGGGTCTTGGGATGGAGCACGCCGGGTGCCGCCATGCTTTGTGCGTGTTCGTCAGCAGACTGGATGCGTCGGGGTGATGGCCACTGCACAGCAGGTCACGTTTCGATTGAGACTGCAAAAAAGCGAAGCGAAGATCCGGCGCGGCCTTCAAGCCACCACGGTCCGGGGAGGTCGTCGACTCTGCACAGCGCGGACGCTACTTTCATACCCTCGTGGAAACTACATGCGTCAGGGCGGTGTTTATATACGACAGGCGGTGTTTATATACGACGGGCGGTGTTTATATACGATGCTGCCGTTTGCGTAAACAACGCTACGCTTTCATTCGCGCCACCGCCTTTGAAGTTCTCGCGAGGGCCGGCCCTGGTCGACCTCGCCGTTGGATTAAGGCATCGACGACGCAACCTTTCATGTGCTGCTCATTTGAAGTTTATTTTGTGCGCGCGCGCCCTTTATCTCGGAGGCGCAGGAGAAAAAGCTAAACGGCGAATGAGTGACGAGCCAAGCCGCTAAGCCTGTTACGTGTCGGTTTATTTTTAAGCAACAGACGCACAGTATCCAACAACATCCGCGCAGGCTGTGCGCTTTTAGCAGCCGTTCTCGCAGGGCAGAGCCGTGGCACATGATGACAAAGCAGTCGCGCACCTGGGGTCAAGAAATGGAAGTTCAACTTGGAAACGTGGTTAAGCCGCTCATAACTAGATCATACGGTGATCTATTTAAAATCACTCAAAATTGAGTTTTCCGTATGACGCATGATGTGTACTTCCAAGTAACACATCCAGGAATGAAGCAATGCGAGTAAATGCAGGGTTCGCTCCAGACGGCTACGTCTAACATTTGGTTGGTGACGATGAGTTTTACTTCCGTTTGGATAGATCGAGCTCTGATGTGTTTTCTGTAGACATAGCAACTGTTGTCTCTATTTCTTTCTGTGCCATAGACCTCTGTGATTCCTCCTGTCACAACAGTGGTGCTGAGCATATATACAATGTGTGGGTGTATATATATAAATATATACATATATATATATATATATATATATATATATATATATATATATATATATATATATATATATACATATATTATTAATGCTGAAGACAAAGAGAAGACTGTTCATAGACTCTAGTTTGCCCAAATCCAACATCCCACATATAGTGGTAAATATAAAACTGGATGAAAGCAGTAATACGGTCTTCAATACTTCAGTTTCTTACAGTTTCTCGATTTTTCTGTGACATTTGCTAAAAAAAAACAAAAAACACAGTGATTGGTCTCGCTTTTGAAATTGAGCGACACATCCAAGCAGGTTAGCCACATGCCTTCAGCAGGGAAAGCAAAGGTGATTTTGGCGTCTTTATGGGCTTGATTTGACTGGATGATTTGTAATATGCTGATTCGAGCTGCCTGAGCGGTGGACGTGGAAGCAGTTACAACACCACAACTCTACGATGGGGGCATTGCAATGCAGGGCGGTTCCGCTCTCAGGAGACCCTCCCTTTAACACAAGGTGACCAACGGTGCTCACACCGACATCCGCTGTGCATGTCATGAAGGCAAAGCAAGATGCCATCCACCCAGAGCTTTAAGTCTAACGGTGCGGATGTGTCGGTACAGGGAGCGACGCAGCGATGACGCCAGAGCTGAAGAGTGAACGGGACACATGAGCAAGATGTGCAACTGGAAATAAAAGACTACGGACAATGGGTGGAGGAAGAGCGATGGCAACAAGAACAGAAACAGCAGCAGATCCACCTGCCATGTGCCGATGACACCGAATGCTACCGCGTAATAAGCTGCGCCGCATAAGACGTCCCGCTCATTGAAGACATTGCATTTGAGCACAAATACATGTGTATAAATGCATAATATATAGCCCCGGCTCACACCTGAGCTGAACTGTCACGTTAGAGCCTCTTCAGCTTTAATTAGGCTGCTTCTGGTATCAGTGACAGTGTGCCTTTGCAGTCGCTAGTCAAAAGCAAGAGGCTAAGACAGAAAAACCCAAGGCGCACTTGGAATAGCATTTCAAACGCGATTGTAACTGGGACAAAAGAATGATAAAAACGGCTATTAGGCTGTCTCCACGTGTCTCTCTCTACCTCTTTTCTTTTCTGTCACTGTCTCTCTCTCTCTCTCTCTCCCTCCCTCCCTCTCCCTCCCTCTTCCCCATCCTCACACGCCCACGCTCTTGCACAGACCTCTCCTGGTCTAAAGAGCAGGCTCGCTGCGCTTCACATCTACCCGCATTTGCACCTCAGCGCACAAAAAGCAATGGCTGCCGCCGACGCCGAGAGGCGCGCCCGGACTGGTCCTAGAGAGAGAGCGCAGGCAGTCGTATGGCGGTGCGAACAAGGCCCAACGCCAGGCGAAACGGAGAGGACAGTGAGAGATGTGGCGTGATGCGTTCCTCGTACTGAAGGCCAGATTCTCCCAGCCTCTCTGCCGTGCCGCACCGTCAGTGACACTAGGCAACACAGACTCGGGTGCCTGAGATTTCAGACCTTTTCTTAAGAGAAATTTCCATCACCAATTCCAAATACGGCACTGTTTTTTGTTTTGGTTTTTGTGCCAGCTCGGTTTACTGAGATATGATAGTTATAGTTGAGTTAGAGCTGACAGAAACGAAGGTCATCCTCTTTATCGGTGGATTGTGTATAGCTGGAATCTGGTATAAAATCTGAGACACCAAATTTTTATTTGTTTGTTTTACTGCTTCAACTGCTTATTCTTTTTCAATTATTATTATTATTATTATTTTTTACCATCACTGCTTAAAATCTTGAGGTTATGGCCGGCCTTTATGAGCTCTGGCAAAACCGTGTTGAATCTGGTGAATCTGGCCCTCAGTAAGTTCAGTGGAGGTGAAAAGGGAGCAGAACAAGGGGCCTCGTCGATACATCAGGGGTAGTTCCGAACAGACACGTCTCCTTTGTCCTCACCTTGGGTCCTTCTGGATGCTGTCTACTGAGGGCGAGCGGCCCAGGGCGGCCTCCGGGGGCAGCGCGGGACCCGACTTGCTGTAAGGCGACTCGGTGGACGGGCAGAACTGCAGGGTGCGGTAGGGGTTGCCGTAGTCGGCCGCGCCTCCGCCCGTGGCGAAGCTGCCCCTCTGGAAGGTGGCGGCGGCACTCTGGCTTCCCGTTCGCTGCAAGGGGATCGGATCGACACCGGGGGAAGGCGGGGCTAGAGCGGGAAGAGCAGCGTAGGGACAGAGCAGATAGTTGAGGACCTCCTGGTACAGCTGGTTCACCACTGGGTTGGACGAAGCCGAGGAGGGGACGAGCACAATGAGGACGCATGTGCACAATGAGAAAAGAGACGACATGACCGGCACCAGTGGAACGGAACGGTGAGAATAAGGCAGAGGGGGAGGAGGCAAAAAAAAAAAGAAATCATAAAACACACATACATAAATCAATAAGGCAAAGTGAGTCAGCAGGGGGGGGGGGGGGTTAAAAGAAAAGGAAACTCACCAAACTACTTTTCATTTGAACAACAAAATGACATGGAAACAGAAGCCGTCAAATCATATTAAAAGAAAACATGCACACATGACTACAAATGAAATAACAGAGCATTTACTGCACATTAACCTACGGTACACGAAAAGTTCAAGTTAGAAGGAGCGTGGGCTGAGGTCAGCTCTTGTTTTGGTGTGCAGCTATGTTAGCTGATAGCTACGTTAGCAACTAGCTAACATAGACCTTCATATCTTTCAAATATCCAGCAAGGGTGCAGCCGGAATATTTCCAAAGCCGTTCACTTATTCTTCAACAGCTGTCGCCTCACACCTTACAGTATAACGTGTTTCCATGGTGCCACACTGTACGCCAAGACATAGGGACCGAACGATTTGCCACGGAGTGGGGGCTTGTGGCTGCTTAGGTAATCCGGCCTCGCCTGCCCTCGGCCCTCCATGGCTCAGTAAACCTGCTCCGTCCACGTGAACCAGAGGGAGGAACTGTCCCGTTGTCGGACAGCAGCTCACGAACCATGGACATGACAGTCAACACGGTCACACGGGCTGGCTCTGAGGAACGGGAGCCCTGTCTCTGTGTGTGTGTTTGTGTGTGTGTGTGTGTGTGTGTGTGTGTGTGTGTGTGCGCGGATCTAACTTGGAGGGACCTCGACAAGGCCTGAGGAGATTCACCTGCGATGTGAAGTCGGGTGTGAGGGGTTTGTCTTGTGCTCACTTCCAGCCGCGTTCGCGATCTTGAAACGTCGTTCGAGCAGCCTCAAAGAGCAGATCCCACCGCAGTCGTATTTGCAGAAACATATTACTCTGTTTTTCCAAAATGACCCCTTCGCTCCCTCTCCGTTGCGCCGTTACGGTAAACACCCGGCGCTCATGCGACCAAACCGCTGGCAACACCTCGACAGCATCCGAGGACACGGCTGATTTGCTTTGATTTCGGAGCGCCCATCCCCCCCCCCCCCCCCCCCCCCCCCCCCAACCCGACTGACGCCCGTGGGATTAATTGAGATTAATTTTCATCCTTGAAACTAATTAGTTAACAGGCTGTGACTGAGAGACAAATTGCCATTGAGACCCCAATTGGATTTGCCTACCTGATCGGGTAAATAGCTCGGCGCGATCAGATGGGACGAGGGAATCTCTGACGGGCTGCAGCGTCGTTGAGGGGAGGAAAAAAACTCCCGTTTTCAGAGTCACGTCAGGCGGCGTCTCTTACTGTGCTTCACCTCTTAGCATGTTTGTAGCAGGTGTTTGTTTGATTCATCATCTAGGTCTAAATCTCCCCTTTTTCCACTTCCTGAAGCCGTCCACTCACAGTACTATGTGGAAACCCTCTCCGTCTGTATAAATGTTTGCTGTCTTCTCAGTCACTCCTGCTGAAACCGCTTTTACTCCCCCCTCTGGGATACAGTTTTGTGTCGCGTTATTTGTAGATCCACTACCGCGCCTCAGACAAACGACTCTCCATCTCGTGTTGTTGTTTTTTTCTCTTTTTTTTCATCGTATCTCCGCAACCGTATCTCCGCCGCGGCTTACCCTGCCCCCTGATGTTGGGTTTGGTGTAAACTCTGTCTTCGTAGATGGGGTCGATGTGGTGCTCGGGAGACTGCAGAGGTCGCAGCTCCGAGCCCAGATGGCTGTGCTGGCTACTGTAGGAGCCCCTGGAGCCTGCGGAGCACAGGGAATACGGGGATTAAACACACAGATGATAAAAAGACAAGCGGCCGGATGAGTGGATGGCTGGATAAATGGATAGAGAGACTACAATTTCTGTCATAGGGCATATTACAGTCACAATAACTGAAAATGGTCAAGATGCAAATGTAGTAATTGAGGGCCTTTGCTTGTGTTTGGTGATCATACAAAGGTCAGTGCATAGTGTTAATGAAAAAGTTAATGAGAGAATGCATTTCACATTTTTCATCACTGCTCTGATATTGCCGTCTTATCCTCACGCCACGCCTCACTGAAATGAATGAGGAGTGGGTTAATTTGACCTGAATGAACCAGCACGTCTTCAACTGAGCTTATTGACTGACAAACTGTTGAAACTTGAACCGTGTTGCTTCATTTGCAGTTTGACACCAATCGGCCTGATAGTTCTGGAGATATAGGCACACACCTTTCAACAATTTTTCAACCACAGTGCTGCCAATTGCGGCCGAACCGATTCGAAATGTGTGAAAATCGAATCAGTTCTTCCCCTACGGGTGACGAATCTGTCTCCCACATATCAAAATTCAACCCCAAGCGGCGGTGGTGGCGGCGGTCGGGCCAAAACCATAATATCCCCGAAATTTCTCGCTATTATGGTTTTGGCACTTCACGTTCGGGGACATAATGACATGCCATGCACCCACACACAGAAGAGTAATAATGAATTTGTCTTGACCTCTACCTGCCAGGCTACCGGGCCTTTGCAGGGTGGCGTTGGCGTACAGCTCGTGGGAGATCTTGTAGCCGTCGGCTCCGATGTGATGCAGCATGCGCTTGGTGGGCGACAGGGTGGCGTAGCTGCCCACCACAGAGCTCAGCTGGTGGATGGGCGACGAGGTGTGGTTCCCCCCCGGGGAGGCTGCCATGGGGAGGGGGGAGGAGGAGCCGCCGCCCGATGCCGCTATGTTGATGGGCGATGAGGTGCTGGCGGGAGGAGGAAATCCGACTGTTATTGGTCTCTCGCTATTATAGGCAAGATTACAAGTATGGCAATGATAACACAGGGGATTAAGTCAAGATCACAAAACGATGTCAAATACTGTCAAAATACCTGGAATATAAAGAAGAAACATGTTCTTGGCATGTTCTGAAGCTCATCAGATTCAGTAAATCATTCACAGTATCATTACGTGATAAAAGGACATCACTGAGGTAGGCTGCCACCTGTATCTGGGACCTGATATGATGGGATGGGTCTGAAATACATCAACGTCAAATCAGTTAATGTCCGAGTATAAATATCCCGGGCCTGAGATCCAAAAGACGCCGGGATCTCCAATAGGGTCTAAAATAAAGTTCTGTGGGTTTGAGCAACATTTGGCTACACAGCGTGAGTTTGCAACGACTGGCCCACCACCAATCTGCTGCTTGACTGTGGATGTGATGCTGCACGTCTCGTCAGTGCGCGCTCAATACCGCGCTTCAGAGGAGTCGTCGAACAGTCACAGGCCATTAGTTTGGCTCTAAGTGCCCTTTCAACCAAAAGACATTGTGTAGACCTTTATTGTCACGTCATTCTAAAAATAGTATTGGTTTTTACCCCATGCAGACATACTGTATGTGGTTATGCTTTGGGGGGGTAGCAGAGACTGAGTGTTGAATGAGATCGAATGCTCTCTTATTGGATCAGCTGGTCAGACCGGAGTGGAACCAACCTGTAGGACTTGGCGAGGCGGCTGGGCGACTGCTTGGGCGAGGACACCCTCTGCAGAGTGGCGTAGCTGGGCATGTCCGAGGAGACGGAGCCCAGGCGCTGCAGCTTGGTGGGGGATCCCACCGCCTGCAGCGGGGAGCTCACGCGCTGGAATGGAAGAGTTTCGCCTCGGATTAGGGGAACGTCACTCACTTTAAACTTTGAGAAACCAAAGAGCAGAGGCTGTAATCTGCGATTACATCGGAGTTATAAGAGCAAACGTGAAGGGATGACTGTGAACTTTTCCTAACCAAAATAAACTCCCAAGCAAATGAATCTCCCAACGTTCCCACTGGGGAGGTGGGTTGAAGAAACATGTGCAAGTTATTGTATTTGCAGACAAAAGAACAACCCTCATTCATTTTAACATCTGCGATCGGGGCATGCAGAAGCAAGATACTGAGGATTGCGCCAGTAGATTAAATCTACTAATCACTGCACATCACTATGCATTGAGCTGCCTTGTCTGCTGCTGCATTTAGTTACTTTAAACGCTGCCATAATCAAATCAAACCCCACTCGCAGATTTCTCTGGCTTTAATCATCAGTACAGCGTGTTCCTGTGGTAATATTCTACATCCCCCCCTTTTTTACGGAGCCCTGGATCTCTCCTGAAAGTTTTCTCTATTACTTCAGAGGCAAACAAGCACCCTGAGCGCACAGATGGAAAAGCCGAAAAGCGGTTTGGTGTGGAAAAAGAAGTTTGAGAGGCTTCAACGGGTGTTTTGGTGCTCATTGTCGCCCGCGCTCTAGTCTGCCACTGGACTCCATTGTACAGGATCTGTTGCGGATCCAGACTGATTATAGCTGCCGGCGTCTGCAAAAGAGTAGATTACAAACTGGGGCTGACCACCTGATAGATTCCCAGCAAAGCACTCTCTTGATCCATGAGGGGGGAAAAAAAATACGATAATCCCTCCACGCCTGCCGCGGCAGTGGCGGGGACGCCGCCCCACAGCACCCCGGTGATGGGAGAGGAAGCAGCCCGAGTGGGGCGCCGCAGCAGCCCGATCTGAGGTTCCTACCTGCGCAGGCAGGGTGGCACAGGAGTAGTACATGGACGGCCCGGAGGGTACCGGTCCGCCGTCAGCGGGCATGTGGAAGGCGCTGCCATGGGCCTGCTGGGCAAATGAGTCCCTCTGGCACTGGGAGGGAGAGTCCGTCCCCGTTAGCTGGGCAGCTGCACGGCTGGATGTCACCTGGACGGGGCAGAGAGTGGAGGGAGATTAACGAGGGGAGGAAACCAGGGAGGAAACCAGGGAGCACGTGAGTGGAGAGTGGAACGCGATGCATTGACCCATTCTCGACAAGGGAGTGATTGTGTACTTTATTGAGGAAATCTTCTGGAAAAAAGTATATACTGGTCTTTAAAAATGTCATCGAAAAGCAAGTTCATGCCTAAACCACAGCATAGTGGTGATTTATGCACTAAAAATGAGAGCTCCACCCACCATGTGTTCAGCTCTCATGGTTGGGAACTTAAAGAGTCGTGTGACTTGGATACAGACCAATAGGGAAAGACCAGGGAGGAAAAACGTAGCAGGCATACATTTTGAGAGTTTTTGCACATCGGACCAATGTTGCTACGTTCACGTTTCACTATGAGACTGGGTGCGGATGCATGGAAATTGGAGACAGAGGAGGAGGAGGAGCGATGGGAGAGAGGATGAAGCACAAAAAGAAGTAAGAAAAAAGAACAAGAACAAAGAAATGAGGGTGAAAGAAAGTGAGGTAATTAGCAGAACACCGAGTGGGACGGGACACAGATGGGGAGGAAGCGCGAAAAGAGAGAGGAAGGACGGAGAAGTGGAGGGTGGAGAAAGATGGAAGCGTAGGAGGGAAACAGGTTAAGACAAAATGGGACACGGAGAGGGGGGGGGGGGGACAGAAAGCCTGAGCATGCACGCATGCGTGCGTACCTGGTTGTAGATGTGAACAGCTCCTCCCACCTGCCCACTGCGGCCTGTGACCGACTCTCCGAGCGTCAGCCCCTGGTTACTATGGTAACCGGCTGCTGCATAGGCATCCTGGTTGTTGAGCTGCAAAGCGCTTTGGGACAGGAGTCCTTGTTCTGACGAGGGGAGACAAAGAATACCAGAGTTGGTGAAGTATCGACGTAGAGCCGTGAACTTCGACATGAGCCATCCCGCTGTTTCGTGTTTGGTGCTGAGAGTATGAAGCAAGCTTTTCCAGCGCAGTCTGAAGACTCTTCTTCAACCCTGTCACCCTTGTGTGTCGCCGTTGACAACTTTTACCTCTGTAGTAAGCTCGTCTCCGAGAAAGGATCTGTTCCGCCTGCGGCCTCGAAAATGTTTTTTGGAACCCGGTTTACGTCTCTGATGTGCACAATGCGTCCCAGCAAAATACAACGGTTTCATTTGGCGAAAGACCTTGAAATAAAGAGACATCGACGGCAGGGAGGCGAAGGGTGCCCGTAACAGGATAAAATGGAATTCATTGAGCTCCCCTCAACAAAGCCATTTGCTTTTACTTACTGTGTTATTCCCGTCTCTCCACGCGCTCTCAGTCTCTTTGACCCTTAAAATGTAGCCGTTCCCGACCTTGTTTAGAACACTGCCTCTGCCACCTACTTTCTGTCCTACCCCCGACTTTCCCTCCCTCTCCACTCCGCATTTTCCTGCCTAAATTGGGTCAGGATCTTCATTGTCTGCGAGGTGGAATATTATGTTTGGCTTCGGCACAATGGACTTGAAAAAAGTACCCGGGTAAACAGTGCATCGCAAGGGCCCCGGGCGCAATGATAGGCTCGTAAACACGACCGGCACGTTGCGAAAAAAAAAAAGTGCGTCACAAGCCCGCTTATGACTTGTGCGCGTGTCGGTTGTGAGACCTGATGAATTAGCCGGAACAACGGTCCCTGATCGGATTTGAGCCGGGGATGTTGCAGTTCATGGTATGCTAAACATCCCCGCACCCCTGGGGGCGAGAAGGAAATAAACCGTGTCAGCCGGAAACCAAAACAGTGAGGCACACGGGCTTTCGGCGGCACCTATTCCACGCGCTTACACCACCGTGCAGTTGATAAGGCGTCGGCCACCGCAAGTGTCTGTCCGTTCCCGGAGCTTGTTCGGCGTGCGCGTTCTGCAGATCGCTGAAGGCAGGGAGCAACGTAAAGACCTCCAGACAACAATGTTAAGCATTGATCATCAGGGCACATCTCCTCACATCCGAATCGCCATAAACTCCCACCGAGGCACGACGTACTGTGGAACGAACCAAATTGGAATTTCATTGTACTTGGTCTCACATTGTTTATAAAATAAGCTTGGCTGCTCATTTGTTACGCAACCTCGACACTCGCCTCGTCGAAAAACACTTCCCCCTCAAAACCGGCCGCGTCTCCTTCCCCTTTTAATGCCGTACGACGCCGTGATGAGATGCTCGTTTTACCGGGCACGGCCTCCCACGCGTTCCCAGGGCATCCCCGGCCCTGCGACTTGCACGTGGATCGTTTCGTTCCTCGCCTGAGGACGCGAACGCCAGTGCCCCCCCGACGCACGGCAGACAGGGCGGGAGCCGACGGCCGCGCACGTACACAAAATTTGTGACGGCACGGCGGAGCGCTTCGGCCAGCTGTGAAGCGTGCGCTGCTCGGGACGGCCCATCGAGTCTGACGGGAGCTGGAATAAATGGTCTGGGGGAGGGGACGGGAGTCAGGACATCTAGCATACCTCTTAAAAGATGGCGTGCCTCATCAACAATTCTGATTACAGAAATGTAACTTTTTTTAGGACTCCCCTCTCCTGTCGCAGCATTTTACAGTGGAACGTGATGCACTACACGCCACTGCAACTGCATGGTCTGTTCGCATTTGTAGCAGATGGCTCAATGCACTGGACTAGCGCATCGGGCTGCAAGCAGGCCTGTGAAGCCCTACCGCCGAGCACGCTCTCTAAGGGGTGGCCGGGCCGCCCAGCGTCGACAGTGGCCGTCGCCTCAATCTCTCTTCAGGCCTTCGGTCGAAAAGATACCAACGCGAGAACAGCAGCCAGGACGGAGACGAGTCACTGTCTGTCACCATCAGCGGGAATGCGAAAACAAAAAGCTTAGCGGAGACGCCGGCGGCCAACGCCAAATGCGTGGGACAGATAGGATGCAAACACAGTCACAGCGGATCACCGTGTTGAGGGGGGAAAAAAGCCGGACCGGAGTGAAGAAAAAGATCACTAAAGAGGAGAGGGGGATGTCTGGTGAGTGTGAATTATTCAAAATGCGATATCCAGCTGAGGGTGCCGGGTGGGTTTACTAGGTCAGAGCCTCCGTGTCCGGTATTGGCCTGTCACAAACGCGCAAACGTTTATAAAAGAAAACCAATACAAACACAAATAGCAGAATCTACTCCAGGCCTGTTCCAAGCGCGCGCGCGTACGTGCTCGCGGACACGTGTGCGACGCCCGGTGTGCGCGCGCCAAAGCCAGGGGGCAGTTTTGGCGAGCCGTTTGAGGTGCGTTTCATGTGGCCCGCCCGGCAGGGAGGCGGAGAGCCTCATAAATACACAATCGCTCAGATGGCTCCGCCGCATCCATCTGAGGCGTCTGCTTTCTCCGAGCCTGGAACGCACGTCGAAATGCGCAAGGAGGAACATTCACGTGGCGGCCCATTACTTTCCTCCTAAGACACAGCACCACCTGAACCCCTGCACATGCACGCACACACGCGCGTACGCACACACACACACACACGGATGTGTGTGCGCATGCGCCTGTGTTTCTCCGTTGCGTTGCGTTTTCCTCCGTTTTCCCTACTGACACTTGTCAATATTTCATGCGTCGTCTGTTTTTAGGCACCCATTAGAGACACGTATGGTCCAACACACACACGTGCGCATGCACGGTCCTCAAACAGTTTGCACGATCGCACACACGCAGCTTGATCTGAATGATTGTATATGTGTCATGGACGGAGGTTGGGCCAAAACTCAGTTCCGGGATATACAGTAACGAGTGAGTGTGTGTGTGTGTGTGTGTGTGCGTGTGTGTGTGTGTGTGTGTGTGTGTGTGCGTGCGTGTGTGTGTGTGTGTGTGTTGTGTGTGGTTATATCTCCTTGTTTTAACGTTTGTTTTGTCATTACGCATTGCTCGGTGCATCCACACGCCCGTGTACAGCCATTTTTATAAACAACTCATCTCTTTTATGTAAATAACCGCATGTTTTCTTTTTTTTCCCTCCTTTTTTTCTTAGACGGGTCAGGTGATCCGTTACATAACCGTTATGTGAGCCTCAAAAACCTCAAAGAAAATTACTCTTCCAACATGCGAGTTATGCACGCGAGTGCCGTGCCACACATGTAATAATACGGGCCTGCGCGCCTACACGCACTCATTCTGGGGTTTATGTGCCTGCGACGTACACATGCGTGTGTGTGTGTGTGTGTGTGTGTGTTTCTGTGTGTGGTTGTGTGGTTGTGTGCGCGCGCCTCCTGCACTGTGAACAGCAGGCCAGCTGACACCTCAGCGAGGATGGATTAGCATATCAAACTACTGGCACGACTCCACATGTCTCCCGACAGCTACCTCTCTCCCGTGGGGTCAACCATACATGGGTATCGTCTCTGGGACGGCAAAAAAGAAAAAAAAAAAACACGGAGAGACGAGAGTGCGGCAGAGAGGCGCGGGGGATTATTCGGGATTTTGCTGAGAGAGCTTCTAAACATCTGCGCCGCGCTGTGAAATTGTACCACCGACACGAGACCCGTGAAGCTCCACTCTCCCTCCTTGCCTCTCGTCTACCGAAACGCCTCTGTCCGTGCCTCTTCAAAGCGCCACCAACACATTTATATTAATAAGGGATCATATGACAGGGTGTGCAATGTGCAGTCTCACAGGCAAAGAGCCTTGGGCGTCTATCTCCAGACCCTGCAGATCTATAGTTCACGTGTGTGAATGAGAGGGGCCGGGGTGGAACGGTGAAGCTACAGGGAGTGGAGATAAAGAAAGTGGAGGAGCATAAGTACCTTTGAAATGAAGGCACGTGTGCGAGCAGGCTGGAGCGGGTGGAGAAGTGTGTCTGGCATGACACGCGGTGAAATAAAATGATCGGCCAGATTGAAAAGAAAGGTGTGCAAGGAGCTGGTGACGCCAGCGAATGTTGCATGATTTAGAGACGGAGGCTGGGGACTAAGACGTTGAGATTCTCTTTGGAAGGGGCGAGGACGGAAGGGATCGGGAATGAGTATATCGGAGGGGAGGCATGTTAGATGTTTTGAAGATGAAGCCACGGAGGCCCGACTGAGATGGTTTGGACCTGGAAAGAGGCGGGATAGTATGCATGTTGGAAGGAGACCAAAGAGGAGATGGATGCAGCGAGAGAAGTCATGAAGTTAGTTGGTGTGAGAGAAGGACGCAAAGGATCGGGATGGATGGAGGCAGTCGGTTCACACTCAAGCTAGCTGCGTAGGATAAGACGGCTCACCCTTTCCCATAACAAGTCTGATGAATATACCCCTAACCAGCCTGCCAATCTATGTGGAAGGCCAGCTCAAGAGCCCCAAATATCGGCTTTGCCTGAGACGGCGGATACACCTGCTACCTGAACATAAACCTTTTTTTGTATGCTGATGATGTTCTTTTGATTTCAGTAATCCAAACACAGACATCTAGTCCATCATTACGTATTTTCAGAAATTTCTGGTAGTAAAATTAATTGGGTTAAATCAGAGGCTATATGCCACTCTCCAAAATATGCCCTCCAGCTGTCAGGAAATCACAGTTCTATTAGCGAATGCGCTCAGGCTTGACATATCTGGGGATTAAACTAATGCCAGGGTTAGATAAAACAATACAAGCTAATATCCCTAAGTTACACCTTTCACGTTTCCTCCTAATCTGCTCAAGAAGAGCGGAGGGCTGCGTGTGGGCAGGTGAAAAGCCAAGTAAGTTTTAACGAGTCAAATCTACACGCAGCCAGAGGAAGCGGAGGCTCCTCGTTGCCTAAAATAGACTGGCATCAATATGCTTATGCTATCGGAGATGAATAATTGGCCTGAACAGCTGCCGGCTGCTAGCGCCAGTAGCTGTAGTAGCAGTAGTAGCAATAAAAATAATAATAATAATAATTAGAAAAAGGTAATGTCTTGTTCGGCCTTTGGGGGGGAAAGTAATAATCAGAGCTAGTAATCAAGTTGTTTAGCGAACAAATTGATCTCACAGGGCTGAGTACGTTTAAACATGGCGCCCGATCGTTATTACGTTTTATTAAGAGGAGCTAACACACACACACTTTGTTGTTACATTGTACACTGGAGCTATACCGAAGTCCCGACTTTGCCAGGAGTACTTGCTGGGTGAAGTCACGCACATTCACTGGGTTAATCAGGCAAAACCTGGAGGAGCAAGGTGTGTGTGTTTACACGCGTTCTCCAGCTTTCTCGTGTCTCATCCTCCCTCACAGAGACACGGATACAATCCAATCATTGGCCTTACTGTCTCCTGTGGAGGTGTCCTGCGAGTCCAAGATGCCGGACTCCTGGAGCGACCTGATGCAGGAGTCTACCAGCTCCAGGCCCGTCGTCAGCTCCTCCTCGATGTCCTTCTGTCCATCTGCATGTGCACACGCCAGACGGGACAAAGGGTGAGCGGGGACAGAAACCCACATGCCTCCGCCCGCCTCCGCACATTGTTTTCTCCAATATGTCTGCGTGGTGGTACACGACACAAGCGGCACCCGTGGCCGGATTAACTCAATAGGGGTTATCGTGTGAAAATGAGCAAAGTTACCCCCCACCGATCCAGTAACCATACACCGTGGCTTCATTACATTTGGCCCGGAGGCTCTGATATTAAACAGGGATTCACCGAATGGACATTATCCTGGTCCAGGCTCATAGCGTCCGGCATTATTCTCAACTAATGAAAACTTACTAAGACTTACTAAGTTCTATATTACCTAAAGGTCAGTCAAGTCAAGTTCTATAAAGCAAAAGTCTTGACCCCATGAGCCCATCTGACACAGTTTGTATCTTTTGTCACAGTTTGTGACTTCTAATGGTACAAATTTACAAATAGGAATCATCTGTCAAAGCTCAAATGAAAACTGTAATAATTGCGCAACAATAACAATAAAACAATAAAATAGAGTTCATCTAAAATACCGAGACTTATAAGGTTAAGAGGCATCTTAAATGGCAAGCATACAGGTGAAAATCCCCCTTCTGCTCATGCGTCCCCATCCAAGCCATGAAAAACAATTAGACCTCAGAGTAATGTATCGGCGTAAACCCGGGGTCAAGGCGAAAACCTCCCCGGCAATCCAGCAACAAATCGCCCGAGAGAGAGTCTGAGTCCAGGAGGCGCCACCGAGCGCGGAGCCGTTTGTCTGTCAGGACGGGCCCGATAACGCGCCCGGCGTCTTCACGTTGGGGGGGGGGGGGGGGGGGGGGGGGGGGCTGCCAGTAGGGATAACACCTGACAGATGAGTCTCAGGGGCGGCATGAATCTCTTATCGGGAGGGAGATGGAGATGGAGGGAGAGAGGCAGGGAGATGGTGGGGGCTCCAGCGAGTGGACTTTAGGAGGCTGATTTTATTGCCCTCCACCCGGCCTCGCGTTCTCCAAAAGCACAAAACTCACGCTTCAGAACCTGCCCGGTCCACACGGGACGGGTTTTCTCTAACGATTTCCGGGTAACGACGAGGTTCGATTGGAATGGGAGAGGGGTCTTCTTCTTTTCGCCCGCCAGGACAAATGTGGCACTGGTCAGAGCAACAGACAGACGAGGCCAACCTTCAGCCACCTCTTTGTTGGCAGAGGTCACCGGCTCTGAACTCGGACGATCAATCTACCCCAAGCGGCCCACGCGTCGCCCCATGACTGACAGGGGGTGGGCATGGGGGTGGGGGTGGGGGGGGGGGCGTCGCTACTGCCAGAGCTACTGCCGGAGACTGCAAAGTCTCTTCGCTGCAAAGGAGCCCGGAGAGGCGCGCTCATTTGACTTTCAAAACCACCTCGGCCGGGCCTCTGGCTTATCGATCCTCGTCTCCTCCCTCACGGTAAAAGCGCTTCCCACCTGGCCGGCCCTCCGAACAGGCCAAACACAACGCTGAGACTTATTTGTAAACGCCGCCTGACCTTTACCCGGCCGTCCGAGGGTCCCAGGCGCGCTGACAGAGCTTGAAAGACCGTTCTTTTCGGAGGGAAAAGGCTTTTTTTTTATCGTGGTATGCCAAGAGCACGGAAAACAAAGAGGAAGGAAGGAAGTATCACCTTGGTTGTTCCAGCGAAATTTCTCATCAGCCGAACTGCAAGAGACAAACAACAGAAGACAAACAGTGTTAGAAACATGAGGAAAAAATTGCATTTCACACAGACTTCAGTAGTTTGTTGGCAAACTGACAGGACAACTGTATGCAGTTTCACCGTCTCACTCTCTTGGCCATTCATGGTTTCGCAATGATACTGGAACCCGGAGAGAAACAGTGGTTTGGGTTTCATGTCCCGATAGGCACTGGTCCCCATGAACCAGCGAGAAACACCTCTTGCGCTAAAAAATCGCTTCAAGCTTTCGTCAAAGTTTCTCCCTACTAGCGGTTCTGTTTCAATTTCTTTTAATTACTCCTTCATTTCCAGGGCTCAGTTGCGCGATAACGATGCTGATTACGCCTCATCCTTGCCTTTTGTCATCGACACGATGCCGAGCCCCTACAGTACATACACTGGACACATACATCTCAATGAATATGAAGTGGAAACACTGCCGATATCCATTTACTGTGCTGTTTGACAAGAGGCAACGCCTACAGAGAGGAGTGCACATCACAGACTAAAACAGAATCGGAATCAGAATCATTATCTAAAGAACTGTAGTTGATGGATTTTTTGAAACGTTCCATTCTTCCACTCTCCAATTACACAGACTGGAAATGAAGTGGGAATGCGTGTGAGTTTACCCTCTACTAGCTCTACTAAGCCTCATTTGAAGACCGCGTAGTAATTGTGACGCAACAACACATTATTTGACAACACTCAAACATGCAGCGTGAGACAGAGCTTTCACAGCCACTATTTCAGAGGCTGGGGAAATGTGTGCTGCGCCACCAGTTGCTCAGCATTTAGCGGAGTCTAGACTGAGACCGTATCGCTGAGGAGATGAAGAAATGAACCATCCCCACCAGTTACTCTGGCAACACTGAAGGCTGCCTCGAGGACCGGGAAACGTAGTACTGCGACTGTAAAACCCTCTCTGCTTTTTTGTTTTTTTTCTGTTGCTCAATGGGCTGGAGCCGCTGGGGGATCAATCAATAGCGGCGCAGATCAATCCCGGCTGGGTCACATCAGCTACAGTCTGAGTCACGGGCGGATGATCAACTGCCGACCCACTGCAGAGTCCATCGGCAAGCTGCAATGACGCCCAGCACGGCCCCACACGCTGCACACACCCGCATCCCCATACGTCAAGTCAGCTGACGCCGTGGTATTCACGTTTCATGAGTTATGTTCAGCGCCACGGCTAACTTGATTTGAGCGATCCAGGAGAGCAGCAGACTGCATCCAAAATGCATCCAAATAGTAAGAGAAGCCGGCCTCCGTATGCGGACGACCAATGACGCGGACAAAACGCAGACACTTGGCTCGGGAATGCAATGGGTGATCCTCACAGCATTTTCTGAGCTGACAATGCAAGGCACTACGTGCAAGCACAGTGGATCCGTCTCATTGTCATCCATTATGTCGTTATCCATCATCCCGGAGCAAGAGCGGCAGAGCCCTGCAGGGGCCCTGCCGAAACATGGCCGCAGCCCCCCCCCCTTAAAAGTTGTCCGCATGTGCCACCCTCGTGAGCCTTAAGAGGACAACGAGAAAAGTTCTCCGGTTGTTTTAAGATGCGAAGTGAATCCGCGGGCACAATCGCAGACGGTGTGATTCAAGACATTTTTCCCTCTTTTTTTTTGAATATCAGCGGTTGAACACGGCGTCACATTGGGTCAGTATCAATATCACCCCGCGGTTCCAAAAATGAGGATCACGGGGGATTTGGCGCGAAAAGACGCATCCACAGCCTCCACAGCCACGCACAGCAACGGCTGCCACTCGCTGCCGACACGGAGCAGACACTATTAGATCATCCCATTGATTACCTCCGTTCTCTGTGTGTTCTGCGTGTGGCAGATTGTGAGGGTGAGCCAGGCGCTACATGTTAATGGGGCCCTCTGTCAACAGAGCAGACTCTTCGCTCATCGGGCGTGATCGCGGAAAACAATATCGCCTTCCAACGGGCACGTGCAGAGACAGCATCGGTGAAGCACACAAACAAAGTGAAGAACGCTCTGCGAAATGAAGGTGCGGGAACCGGCCGGAGCAGGGTGCATTGGGGGGGGGTAGCACGTTCACATCGGGTGCCTCGGATGGGACAGGGTGATGAGGGATCATTAGCAGGTTGGGCTCGGACAGCCGCTACTGATGACAGAGGCTGAGGCGATATGTTATCTTAAAGGGCTAGATAGGCAAGGGGCATGGGTTTTCTCCAGGAACTCCAGTTTCTTCCAACACTCCAAAAGTGTGTACGCTTAGGTCAACTGTAAATCTATATTGACCCTAGGTCAAGCGTGTGCGTGTGTGTGTGTGTGTGTGTGTGTGTGTGTGTGTGTGTGTTTGTGTGTGTGTTTGTGTGTGTGTGTGTGTGTGTGTGTGTGTGTGTGTGTGTGTGTGTGTGTGTGTGTGTCCGGCCATGGAACCTGTTCAGGGTGCTTTCCCTGCCTTTGCCCTATGTACACTGGGATAGCTTCCAGAAGGCCCAAGCCCTACCCATTGGGTATAAATCATGTTCAAAGGATGGAGGATGGAGGATGGAAGGATGGAAGGATGGAAGGATGGAAGGATGGAAGGATGGAAGGATAGAAGGATGGAAGGATGGAAGGATGGAAGGATGGAAGGATGCTCTAGACCAGGGGTCGGCAACCTTAACCATCAAAAGAGCCGTTTTGACCGCCCCCCCCGCCCCCTGCATTTTGCCCACACCTGCGGCTCTCCCCTTCCTCCTCTTCCAGCAACTAGGTACATTTAATCAGAGCTCAGCATCTGAAGAAGGTCATCGATCTCCAGGCCACGTAACACAGGGAGTTAGTGCGTTTTTTTTTGTTTTTGTTTTGTTTTTTTCCCATGGAATCTCTGCGCGAGTCCACTGGATGCGACAGTATAATTAGTGGAGCGGGAGAGGGGACTAATTGACGACGGCGTGATCAACTGGTCCGCTGCAGGTCACACACCGTGGCCTGGCACTTCATCACCGCTAATGATATAATGCTGAGCTTGGGGGGGAGGGGTGGCGGGGGAGCCCAGAGCCCGGCCAGGGATGTGTGTTCGAGACAGGGTACGGGGTCCCCTGTGCCCAGGCATCAGTACTGCTTTTTGTCATGCTTGTTTTTCCAAGCATTCATTTTACAATCATTCATTTGTAGATTTCTGTATACATATATATATATATATATATACAGTGTGTGTGTGAGAGAGATAGTGAGAGATAATTTAAGCTACAATTTAAAAATGGCAAGCTGGGTACGGCAGCTTCAGCACTTGGTGAGCTGTTATTTCATCCTGGAAACAAGAACAGATAAGCAGCGAGCGACGGCCCGGCCGTTTCAAATCCCGATCAACTCGTACACTTTCCCATCTGATACTTTCAGCAAATCACAGGGAGCACACTGAACATTTGGTCGCTACTCCTAGAGAAAGGCAGGTACTGTCACAAATCAAATCAGATCACCACTCTCCGCCGGCCGTCCCAGCTCCCGCCCGAGCCGCTATGATAACGGACGGGAAGGGGGGGGGGGGGGGGGGGGGGGGGCAGATGTAAAAAATTAGACCAAGCGGGAGATGGAGAGAGGCACACAAGCAGAGGGAGGCAGAAGATGGAGAGTGGGAATATAACGTGAAGACAGACAGCTAGGAGTTAGGGGTCAGAACATACTCCCAATGCCCCTGTTGTCATACCACGGAATGACCGTTTGACATGATCCCATCACCCCTGAAACATGGGCAGGTATTTAGGTGGAGCGGGCCATTATCTCCCATCATTTATCTGTATTTTCAGTGAATTTGCTCAGTTTTGCTCAATGCGCTCACTCCTTTTTTCGTTTTTTTTACTGTTTTACAACAAATTTTTTGTTTCGTTTTGTTTCACCGTAATACGCATCCGTGCACTCCGCCATATTGTTTCCGGGCGCAATGCGATTTACCTATGACGTGACGACGAGGAGCATGTTCTCAGACCCTTTGAGGCCCACGCTGGATGAAATCCGTCAAATCAGTGAAACCTCACCATGTTCCCTATGGTTTCCATGCAGTTACAATGGTTTTACCATTGTAACTCATGGTGATTACAAGTACCAAGGTCCTCCCCACAGTATGACCATGGCTTATCCATAGCACTGAAATAATATCGACTTAGTTATAGCGCACATGTGATGATAACGCCCGCACCACCTACTAGGAAGTGAGCAGGGCCCCACTGGCCTATATCTATGTGGTGATGGCATCGCGCCAGGCAACCATTCAGTGGCATGACAACAGTCGGAGCAGGTGGAATATAAGACAGAAGGAAAGGGGAGAGCACAGAGCACTGCTCAATCCTGTGAGTCGGGCTTAAAAGAGCGAATGCCAGAGATAGCAATGGAAATCTGAACTCAGTCACATAATCCATGGGTTTCCATGCCCTGCATATTATTTGTTATCTCTGCTGACCACAATGCCCAGCCCTCTTGTAGACAGAGCTTTTTAGATAATAGAGCCACCCATACAGCAGGAGGAAAGCCACAAAGGAAAGGAAAGGAAAGGAAAAGCATCAAACAATAACGCAGGCACTGATCGTGCCAAAACTAATTCAAATTCAAAAGTCACAACGACTCAAATCCCTGCTTTTTTACGACATTTTACAGATTTTACTTACCATAGTACTTTTAAAACATAAAAACATAACTGAGTGCATAACATCTATAAAGGCCAAAAGGGCACATCCAACAGTGTGACGAGCATGACAATTGTACACATAGCAACCTTGAATTTCATGATGCTATTGTGGATACGTAACTTGGGTAAGGTAAAATCTCCACAGAGGAGAAAAACTGTTTGTAACTGTCAGGGACCTCTTTTATGCAACTCACATTATGTCGGTTTAGACTGGTGCGGCTTTACAAACAGTGACCTCATACAAGCCTGTTCTATGTCACATTCTGAAACTGAAACTTGGCATCCCATATTGAGAGATGTGCAGATAATAACACATTGGATTTGGTCGGCGTGAGCACGCATGTTTCAGCACGACCATAGGACTATTCACCTTGACAAAGTCCCAAAAATCATGCTATTTAGTATCTTTAAATTCAACTAAATGGAACTTTGCTGCTATGGTAACGCATGTTCTTGTGTATCTGGTTGTAAGGATAACAAACGCTGAAAATGTACTTATTCAAGACGGTGAAATAGCGAGCAAATAGCAAATGTAGTACAAGTTGGAGCAGGAGTGGGAGTAGTCGTGGGAGTGGTTGTAGTAGTTTTTTCCAGCAGGAGTAAAAGCTACTACATCTCAAAAGTTGCCGGCTTTAAGCAAACAGACGTTTCTTCGAATGTCTGGTGGCTGTTAGCTACTTTGCTGCCACAATGCGGTCAGAGACAGATTTTCTTAATATGCTTAGTACCATGCTGTGCACTTAGAGAATAAAGGTGAGGCAGATGAAAACTAAAGATGGGTAAGAAAAAATGCATTCCCTCTTAAGAGCCCAGAAAGCCATTAGTTGCGCAAGAGACGTCTACACACTCGCCTAATACCAGAGTAATGGCTTGAGACCAGCTCGGAGACATGAATTAGCCCATGTGGAGGTGCGCCTTATTAAAGGTGAACCTTGAGCGGCACTTTGAAACTTGACACTGCCCCGGTGAGAATTGCAAGACGGTCTGAAACATAGTGAAGTCGTGCTAAGTTCAGGATCGCTAATGCCATTAAACTGTGACTCCCGAAGTTCCTGGTGGCAGTCACGCAGCTCACCTGTAATTAACAATGTGAGCTGGAAAATGGAGGGGGCCGGTGCGCTGTATGGGTGCGGGCTTCACCTTGCTCGGTCACCCAAGTTTGAACTGACGGCGCGTTTTTTCGGAGCACTAGCTAACTGCTTTGTCTGGGTGCGACCTGCCTCCCTGTGCCGCGGGAGCGCGTAGGAGAATTCGATGGGTTGCAAATGTCAACAGCATCTGGTGAACGCTGGATATCGCAACTGCAAGAGCCTGCCAAACAGCGCCAAAACGGGAGGCGGGGAAGAGTAGTGAGGCAGGAAAAACTTCCACCGGAGTGGCATTGTTACATGATGGGGCACCAACCCTCGACTGTCCCAATAGCCACTTAGCCCCGTTACCCTGGTTATCCACTCACTGCTAAAGCACAGTTAGCCTTACCAGCTCTCTGTGCGATAATACCATTAGGCAGGTGGGCGCCAAGTCGCCGAATTTCTCATTTTATTGTCATTTCATTGTTTATATTTGGATTTCCCAGCTTGGCACATTTCTGCGTATCTCAAACCTGAACGTCAAAGCGATGTCACCGTGTGGAACCTGTCTTATTGCAATTCATCTGCAGAAGCACGCAGCTTCCCCCTCTGCCTAATGGAGCTTCATGGCGAGCCCCAGCTCATTGTTTGTGTCTCTCGATGTTACTGTGAGGGTTCAGTCTAACAGCAGCCATCGCGTTGTTTATGGCTTCAGCGGCCAGCTGTGTGAGAACAAGCTCCAAAAACCCCACCAGAACCAAATAGCGTCGCGGTGCTACCTATGGAGTTTGCATTCATCGGGGGGGCCAGAAACATGACTCCGTACAACTTAATGTTACTGTCAGTCTGTAACTGCTGGGTGCATAGATAAGTGCTTTTCCAACAAGATCACTGCACACTGGATGCTAAAACTGTGATAGTATGATGACTAGTCATCCTACTGGGCGCTTGAGTTGTCACCGTTTGCCGTTTTTGTCACTGTCTCTCTCTCCCTTCTTCTGTTGTTGCAGCTGATTTCATTATCGTTGCTACTGCTGTCACTGCTGTTTGTTGTCACTGTATGTTGCTGTTGTTGTCACTTTACCTCTGTCCTCTCTCTGCTGAGATGTTCCTGTCATTGTTCTCTCTCTTGCAGCGAGAAACAGCCGTCTTGCAGAAAACATCTCTAAGATAAATCAAATCAAGAGGGCTTTTTTTTGGTCTCGAAACTGCATCTGTCGTACAATAAACTCTATTTGCCGCTACAAAGGCATTCATTACTATGCCGTCTGCCTCAGCTCTTGGACAGGACATTCACTCATTCATTCATTTTCATACCCGCTTCTACCTAAGACTGTCTTAGGGGTCTCAGCTAACATAGGGCAAAAGGCAGGGGGATAAACCTTGGACAAGTCGCAAGTCCACCACAAGGCACACACACCATTCACTCTCACATTCACACACCTAAGTACAATTCAGAGTCTCCAATTGACCTTACTGCATGTTTTTGGATTTGGGATGAGGTAACCCACGCACACACGAATGCAAAACCTGTCCACAGATAAATAACTAAATAAATTTCAAGTAACGAAAAAAATGACTGAATAACATTATATTATTTACAGCAAAACACTGCAAGACAAAAGCAGAATACCTCCGTCATAATGACATCCAGGTAAGTTTTGAGTGAACACTGTTAAACTATTCATTTCAATCTCAGCAGATTAACCTGACTTTTTTTTCTGTTCCCTTCGGATAAAATCAAGCTCAAGTATGAGCTGCCAAACTGGAGCTAAGAATCTGGTCCGGGTCTGGGTCTGAGCTTCATTTTCCTCCCCTCTGCCATCCAGGCAGAGAAACACAAGACCCTTCGAAGCGAGTGATTAAAAAGCAGCAGGACGAGGCACACCCCAGTCCGGCCCACATGCTCCAAACAAACGGCTAGAGATGGAGAGAGAGAGGAAGAAAGAGAGGGAGAGAGAGAGAGAGAGAGAGAGAGAGAGAGAGAGAGAGAGAGAGAGAGAGAGAGAAGCAGAAGTCTCCTGTGACCCACTAAATTGGTCCGATTGACTCGCTCGTCTACTGGAGTGGTCGGCGGCCATTTTGACTCGGGGCCAGAAGTTAAATGAGAGGCAGGCGGGAAGACATGTTGGTTCTCTGTGTGAGTCCGGCTGGCCATTCCAAAATCGCCCAGAGATAGAAACATTCCTAGAGGTGCCCCCGTCTGCAGTTTCTCTTGGCAGGGCAAATGATCCACGCGCCAAAGCGCAACGCGGCCGCCCGTCAGTCTCACGTGGCCAGGGATTCTTCCGGACGAACAAGATGTCAGGATTTACGGCTCTCTCCCGTCGCCATGCGGGCGTCAGAGATCAAGCAAAGAAGGAAAGGAAAAAACAAGCTTTTTGCACGAAGTCCAAGAGACAGGCCCTCGGGACTTCACAGAGTGGCCCGATCTGCCGTCTTTCCCTCCTTTCCTGGCCAAGCGACGAACAACAAAACCCGGCGTGAGCCAGGCTCACACCTCCCCGCCTCCTTCTCGCATGCATCGAGGGCCGAGATATCGATCCTGTCGAGAGCTATAAATAGGTGCGACTTCGGACAGACGAGGCCCCTGGTTGGGACGAGCTGTTCGGAGGCCGTTGACTGAAAGGGAGAGAAGTGGCAGCTGCAAGTTTCAGCCAAGAACTTCCGACCCTTCTACCAGGGCGCGCGCGATCCCTTCCACTGTCAGCACGGTGGCAGCTCCCTGATCTCGTTTTCCCTCTCCTGGCCGCTCTGGATTGACAAGCCGCAGCCATGCCTATCCAACCTCCAGCTGGCTTGACATCAGGTCAATTCACTGGCTTGCGTCTTGGCCCCGTCGCTCACGTCTACTGTGCTGTTACGCGCACTCACACACACACACGCACACTCACACACGCACACGCACAGACGGTATTGGTCTCCTTTGGTAGGGACGGGGTTCGGCCGAGCCTCTCTACTGGACGGCGGGCCTCCAGGGTCAGGCGTCAAAGCGCGTCCTCGAGCGTGCAGTGCTGCTGAGTAGCCCTAACCCTAACCCAGCAGCCGAGTCCCAGGTGTGCCAAGTCCGACAAGGCTGCGTTTCACAAGTTCCGCCACATAAATGTCGCTCTTCGGAGCTCATCCGTCACTCCCCCGTCCAAATGTGCGACTCGGGCTGTTTGCATTGGTGTGAGACGATTGCACGGTGTTTTATAACCACATACGTATACACAGGCTACTCAAGAATAGCTGATGCATCCGTCACGTTACCCGGTTTGCACCCATTGGTGTCGTGGGCTGATAGTGCGGGGGTCTTCAATGTGAATAGGTCGAAGAGGACGTCAAGACCCGATTTTTCCATGAATGCAAGCACCCTTCGTTTAATAGAAATAGTAAAAGAATACTAATTATTAGACCCACTGCGGTTTCATTATCACAAGATACCAAAGTCCATTCTCTCATGGTAACACATTAATTTATTTCGTTGTCACAGTTAGACTCCTTAAATGACCTTGAATGAAGTAGCTGATCAATAGCAGACACTCAATAGCAGATCCTGAACCTCATACGATGAGGTATGATATGAAACGTATCATACCTCATCGAGAGGAAACTGTTACCTCCATACTCTGAAAAAATGAGTTGTTCTATCAACACGACTGATTTTGTGATGTCGAGATCACACCATAACACGGCGATGATGGGTCCTTTAAATGAGACGCGCCACCCACGACGAAACACTAAAACTATTAAAAAAAAACGATTCATCCGTGAGTTTCAGACAAAATTCCCCCCAAAACGCTGCAATGGCGGCTTCCGTTTGCCGTTCATGATGCGCCGCATTTCAGAGCCCGTGTTCGGCGTGAACATGCTTTTGCATGTTTAAGCGCGTTTGCGTGAAAAAAACGTGTGCGTCTGTGCACTAAGGCGGTTTTGGTCGGGGCTTAGCTGTGACAGCTCCGTCTACCCCGTGCTACTGGCAGATGACTGTACAGACACCGAGGGCCCCTTCTTCACGCACACACACACACACACACACACAAGCACAAACACACCCATATGGGTGCGAGAGACAGAGCCTGTCTGCGACGGTGGGAGATACTAGGATTATTATGAGTGTCTGGGTCTCTGAGTGACTCGCACACGCTGGGTGTGTTTGCGTGTGTGTTTGCGGGCTAGCAGGTTAGAAAGGCTTAACACGGGAGCGCACCTCGCCGCCCCTCGACCCCCCTCCCCATGCCTCCTGGCTCGGCTTATTATCCCCCCCCCCCCCCCCGCCCTCCCTTCCCTCTCTTGCTCCGCATTCATGCTGACTTCCCGTTGCCGTCTCTGTCCTCCTTTCAACCCTCTGCACAGTTTGTTGTTTTGTTGGCCCATTTCAAAGAGACAAACCCCTCCAAGCCTCAAACTCATGACGGGGCTTCCGGGCACAACTTGTGTCCAGGGCGACTTGCTGCGGAAGTGAGGACGTCGACAAGACATCGGCTGAAGATGACGCCTGGCTTTGAGAGGACAAAGGCGGGGAGCTTCATTGGCCTAATGGCCGCAGATGAAGGAGTCCACTGTGGCGCTCACTTCTGAAGAGCAGCCGCGGTTTGGATGTTTTTACCGTGGCCATGCACAAAACTGGCCTTCTAATGCAGTTGGCTGTCTCCATCATGTGACCCTCGACCTACAGGTCATAGCGACCCCCGGAGGCGACTTCAGCCGAGTTACAGCTCTGGAAAAACAGCTCCAGAAGAACCGTTACAGAGGTGGTTGTAGGATCAACTCGAAAGGGCACTAGCCCTTGAAACAACACTTAGCTATTTTGGGGACACCTGAATACAAAGTTAGCAGGACAGCGAGTAAGTCACAACCGATTAAGTAAAGACACAATTCAGAGTACTTCTCGGACCACTACTGATGCCCTTTTTCAGCTAGTTTAGTTGCTTTAACTGTTTCCAAACAGGCCTTTCTAATAGACGGGAGACGATACATTGTGTCTTAGTGAAACAAATGTTTAAAACACATACAATTTCCACCTATCTTCAATTTTTGACCTCCTTTCTACCTATTCTGCGTACAAGGTAAATCCAAGGACCCAGGTCTCCTGTTCCAGCCTCATCTGTCAGAACGAAAACATAGCGCTGACATCGTTTAAAGCACAAGCTGGCATGGAATCAGCGTGAAACAAGCAACGGGCGGACGTTTCCAAGCTGCACCAAGACTTTTTTCAAGATGAACCGGTTCCATTTCCACTGTATGGCCTCTAAACATCAATTTCCTATCCTGCCCGGCTCGGCCGACTGACCTCCTCACCCCCCCCCCCCCCCCCGTTTCCTCCTGCGCCCGGATGGATAGGGAGACGCGGGCCCCTGTCATCGGCCGGCTCTCTGCCTCATCTTTGATCGACGGAGGCTGGGAAAACAAACACCCTCGTCAGCCCCCGTTATCAAGAGCGGGGACACCAGCGGCGCCACGGAGAGGAGTAGGTGCCGGATTTGAGGGAGGGTGTTCATTCCAGGAGCCCACTGAAGTGGCGTAGGAGCCGGGACCTCCGCATGCCTCCGCCCTGGCGTCAGCCAGCGTCCGGTGTGCAAATGCCAAGACACGCGCACGTTTTTTTTGTTTTTTGTTTTTCCTCCGCCTTCATTTCAAAACCTTCGGAGCCTCAACCGCTCACAACGGCCGGACGGTTCGCTCCCGATTCAGGGGCGCGCCGGCCCGAGAGGTAGCGGCCTTTAAACTGAAAAAAGTCTGAGCACGGCCGTCCAGAGCGTTGGCATTGGGAGGGGGAGAGTGCGCGACGTGATTCCAGACGGTGCCGTTGACGGGCACGAGAGATTCTACAATAATCGAGCCCGAAGGGAAGAAGAAAAACAAGGTCGGTCTAAGTGAAGGGTGGACCGCACGCAACGCCGCTGTTGCTTCGGGTTCCGTGAAGCTCGGCGTTCAGATGTCCGACTATAAACATGTAGGTAGTACGTAGAAGGACATACTGTACGTTTCTGTCTGGGTGAAAGATGTTAGAAACTGGCAGCCGTAGCGGACGAAGCTCTACAGTGAACCAGACTGCCTCCTGGTGTTTCGCAAACCACAAGGCCGGCAGCAAATCCGGGAGTGACACAGCAGATAGCTGGATGACAGCTTCACAGCACGTTTCAGCAAGACCTGCTGTATAATTGCTCATAATTGGTCAGAGGATGCTGCAAAATTGACCAATCTAATTCCGACTCAATTCCATTCGGTTTTGTATATTGTCTTCATGACCACGCTTTTTCATTGAAGACAGACATAGGCTTTCACACAGCGACACGAGAGAGCGAGAAGCCTGGAAATGAGAACGTCGCCTCGCATCACCTGCCGGTGATCCATCTTAAAACGAGGCCTGCACGTGATTACAGCACGACACCGCAAACAGCACTGACTACAACTCTCCCTCAGCTCGTGCAACAGAATCAATCGAACGGCAGAGTCCCCCTGACTGGCTCCTCTTTCCACTAACACCGCTCGTCTCTTCAGTCAGTCTCTCCGTCTCTGCACCTCTCTCTCTCTGTCTCTCCCATCTCTCCATCGCTGTGCCTCTGGTGCCGCGAGTCCACCACTAGGTGCCGACTGATGTTCCGCTGAAGTCCACTTCCCAGTTTGTTCCATGTGACACCCTAAACTCCAGGCTTCACCTCGATTTCCTTCAGCCAACCTGATTATCACTGTAGCTTCAAAGCACAACATAACATTGAGAGAAGAGCAGTGCTATGAGAAAAACCACTTAGTATGCCAACACACATATACCCCCCACTTTCCCCATCTCCCTTTTTTATCTTAGTTGGATTGAAACGGGCGCCAGGTCTCCAAAGATGCAGAGCGCGGGAGGGGCGGCGGAAGGGAGGAGCTGGCACCCGAGCGCCCTGACAGCTTCTGGGTAATGGCTCTCCCTGGGACCGCTGGACGGGCCCCGTCTCCCTGCCAGTGGACGGGCGCTGGGTCTCACCGGGCCGACGCTCCTCCAATTAGCAGACAAATGTCGCAGACGCGCTCTGCCAAGAGAGGCAGGCCCATGGCCCGGGCCGTGGAGGTGGCTCTCGCCCGGGCCAGCGGAGCGGATGGCCCCCCCGCCACTGCAGAGCAGATACCTGCACCTGCTGGGTCTGAGCCGGCCGTCGGCTCCACCCCATCCACATCTAACGAAATATTTCGCATGAGGATCGCAGTTCGAACTTCTGAGAACTTCCAACCCGTGACGCAACTAGGCATGATCCTTCAGCCCAAAGCTAAAAGAAAGAAAGACTGAAATCGGAAGTTCTCTCTGCGCACAGATGGGATAACTCTGCGGTGTGCTCACCGCCTGAATATGTGTTAAAAGCAGCAGGACAGCCCCGAGGAAGGTCAGCTGAAGGTCAAAACTACTGGGATTCTGTGACAGCAGCTATCACATGGCAACCTCTGGGCGGCCACGGCGCATCCGGAGTGCACTCGCATCCCCTCCGTGTGTTGTTCTGTCAAAGATTTTATGGCCGTGATATGATCACGTGCAGCGATTGGAGCAAGATGATGCGGCTTTTCATGCCAAAACCGCGTCAAGGTGCTGTTTTTCCCCGTCCTCTCCCTCCGTTTCTAGCTGGCGTCGTTTACAAGGACAGAGCAGAGCGGAGCCGTCCGTCGGGCGACAGGCCGACATATGTCGCTCTCTTCTCTCGGCGGACAAAAACATTGTCTCCGTTTGACTGATGGAGCGACACGCACACACTTTGGTGGATTGGTGCTTTTCGAAGCGATAAAGCGGCGGCATATGTCGTGGCAGACACTGTGACCCGCGGTGACTGATTAAAGCTGGAAACAAAGGCAGAGCCGAGGAGCTCATTAGCACCTCTGAAAGTCTTTATCCTCGGCAGCACAACGGGGGCGGGTTCCTCGGCCGCCAGCTCCTGCCACCGCACCGCAGCCGTTCACGACGCAGCTCCTCCACGCGTCTGACCCGTCCGTGCCTCGACAAGTTCCCATCGTTTCACTGATTCGATCGCTTGTTTTTTGGAGGTTTTTTGGGGGGGGGGGTTTTGGAGGGGGAGGAGGTGTTAGTTGGTGTTGATGAGATGACTCCTGGTCAGATTTTGATGCATATACATACATTATAATGTACATTCAATGTAAATGACCTTTCGGGTAGTTAAGACTGCTAAACTGGATATATGATATTATATGCTATATTACAGTAAGCCTACTATGAAGCGTGGATTGTCTAGGGAGGGCCGTTAGTGTCCGTCCACAGGTGCGTGGGCTCACTAGCAACAGGTGACAATAGAAAACGGGCTTTAAATGAGGTTTCCCGGGAAGGGCGTGTGGTGGGGCGGATGATGAGGCCAGTTCTGGCTTTTTCATCAAATGCACGACCATGCAGTGGAAAAGCGCTAAACAGCGCTGTGAAAATCACTTCACTTCATCTTCACCCAGCACCCCGACTCTGTCGCGGCGTTTGCATTATACGTCAAAGGGAACGAAAGCCAAAAACACCGCCACAACTTCCGATTCGGCGAACCCGCCGGTGTCAGGAGGCCCCGCCGTAACTGCTGCAAAGACAAATCCCCGCACACGCGCTACGGCCGCCGATTAGACGCAGCCCTCTCCCTGTTCCCCGGGAGAGGCGGCGATGAATGAAACAGGAACAGGATGCCGACGTTCGGGAGGTAAATTGGGCAATAAATCCTATGCGCCCTCGGTGCCACGAACCCCACCCCCCCCCCCAGAACATGCGCGAGCACTCTGTCCATTCAGTAATCACCTCCAAGTCGGACCAAGCGGACGGCCCGGCCCCTCTCCGAATAATAAACCCGTATAATTGAGTTAAGGGATGGCCGCCGTTAGTCCAGCCGGGTGATGGAGTGAGAGTCGGGGGGGACTCCGCACCTCTCCCGTCTCCCCGACTCACCCGCCGATTCGGACGCAGCCCCCCCACCCCCCCGCGAAGCCTCCGACGGGCCGGACGCCGCTTCGGCACTTCCCCCAAACGGACCCCTCCGATTGAAACGGGAATTACTACGAGTAATGGGTCGGAGGCAGATGAATGAAACCCCTTGAGAGACAGGGGGGGGGCTTTGATGGCGTTTACGTTGTCCTGAAGGCGGGCTGAGCGTTTTAGGGGAGTGAGGAGCGCCGGCTTCACGTGGAGGCTGTGTACGACGCGTGCGACGCATGCCATCTTAGCGACGCCCGGGATCGGATTGGCGGCGTCAGGCCCGGAAGGCCCAGAATTCGCTTCAAACCCGCGGAAAGCGGCGGACGGCGACTCCTAAGCAACTCGGGGCGCTGCTGCAACAAATAGCAAAACGCGCGTCGTGGCGTTGTCACAAAGCGATGAGGAAACGGGCGAGATCTTAGGGAGATATGGTTTCCGCTCCCCCCGACAGATGGTCCCGTCTGTGGCTGGCAAATGCGAATTGCACAAACGCGTGGATTTCAAATGGCGACATTTCCGCTCCCAAGTCGGGCTTTCCTGGCGGCGCAGTTGGTCAGAATCGCCGCGAAGCGTCATGCCGCGCATGTTCCCACATACCACCATGGACTCGGGGGCCCGCGTCGGACCCAGGTTCACTCCCATGCACCGATCGAATATCCGTCTTTCGAGTTCAGGTTCAGATCCCTGTGCAGCGCATTGGTCTTGATTCACTTACTCGACGGCGCTACAGTACGCACAATTGCTGCGCAGGTGAGAGCCTCCGGCTGACCGTGACTCTTCCGGAACCTTCACTCTGTCAGTTTGGTTTGTTTTGTTTTTTTTTCAGAGATCCGTATCTATTTTCAAGGCACGTCATCCTTCGGCTTTCAACGCGCCTGTTCTAAAAATGGCTCCCGACGGGGCGACTGTTTCGCGTCGTCTTCAGAACCTCGTTGTTGTTTCACAGAAGAAGAAGAAGAGCGATGTTCAAGTGCGGCTGATATGTGCTCGGAAAATGAGTCGGTCTGAAGTGAACATAACAACTGGGATTGAGCTGTATAAGAGGTCGATGGTGAAACAGCTATTTTGGCAACCACTACTTATTTACCCCTCAATATGAGTCGCCTTTAAAAACAATAAATCGACCAAACTGGAGCCAAAGCGGTGTTTTGGTATTTTTTCAAACGTATATTGACACTCGAAAAATGAATACCAAAAGAAAAGATCTAAGTAAAAGATGAAAAAGGCTCCCTTAAACATCCACACTGTCTGCAAAGTTTTCTTTGAGGCTCAGGGATGAACTGCACCCAAACAACGACAGCATAAAAGCATGTAGCAGCTCTCCCTGGCAACCGGTGCACTGGGTGTTTTGGTAAAAGAGAGGGAACATTATCTGGCGCATCAGGTGAATACAGAGAAAGAGCCCCCTCTCCCTCTCCCTCTCTCTCCCTCTCTCTCTCTCTCTCCCAGCCTCCCAAAGCAAAGCAACAATGCTTCTGAGCGGTGGGTGAATCATAGTAATGGGTTTTGGACATAGATCAAGGAGCACGCTAATGCGACCAGCTGTAAAGCCGGTCACCTGACACATACGGGGAGAGCACACAGAGCATGATCTAATTGGACAGACACACACACACGCACACACACACGCACACACACAGACACACACACATACACACCTGATGCTAGTCATGCTTCCAGTCTCAGAGCCAAGCTTGCATCTCTCTAGCTGACTGGCAACAATCTGTCGTTCAGCTTCCAGCTCCCTGGTCAGACGTTCAAACTGCAACTCCTGGAGAGAGAGAGAGAGAGAGAGAGAGAGAGAGAGAGAGAGAGGGAGGGAGAGGAGGAGACAGTGTCAAAACAGTCTGTTTATTTATCGCCACATTCATGGTCGTTCTGTTCTGCTCACTGTTTTAGCTCCACCGTCTGCACCACGTTTTTAATTGTGGACCGGACTGGGCAGTCTGTGCCGGGAAAGATAGCGCCGTGTCTGCCAGTGTCACGCCGCCAGATTCTCTCTGAGCGGAGTCTGATACGGCTCAAAACTGTGAGACCGAACTACGCCAAATGTGACATTTGTTATTCTGCTGCTGAAATGTTGGCGCAATTTAGGAGAGGGTTTTTTTTTTTTCGATCTTATGACATGTAATATCTTGTGATTTGTGACTTTCGGTGCTTTAAAAGATGCAGTAGCAGTAATAATAGTCATCTTTTCTCTCCGAAATGCTTCATCAGCACATATTAACAAAACACTGAAAAACATTATGTTGTATATGTTAAATATATGTAATGTAAGATTTGGTCATCTGTGGACAATGGAACGTGGACATCAACATATACTGTGAAATGGGGCCAATGCGCCTCATTTATCAGGATTCCACCACCTTTGCATGGTAAACTGGCATCATAGAATGTAAATAAGCCATGCACTTTCATCCAGCAATGTCATGAGTATATTAGTCATGGTCATATCAAGTTTCATGGGGACTAATCTTTGGAGGTGCTAAGTCTTCAGTGAGGTTCTGTAATGGTAGACAAACTTCAAAATAAATGAGATACAGCAATCAGAAACACAGTAGTTCCGTCATGTAACCCTTGTCACACTGATCAAATAATCATGATTTGCTCCTCTAATTTCTGTTTTGTTTTTGTTCTTTCACATGCGCCTTTGTCGAGTCTCATTTTGGAATGGTCACAAAGCATTGGCACGTAGGGGATGTACACCTTGACGGTGTCCATGCATTCAAACAGCTGAAACCATACGTGACAGCCATGAGAACGGAGCTCTTTCTGCGAGACCTCCTTCCACTGGATCCACTGTTTTATGCTCCAAATGTGCCATTCAAAGCAACGATGAGTACCCACTTATTCAGTTATACAAAGACAAAGCAATAGCTCATTACAGTATTTGTGTCTGCTACTGCAATCAGTACAGCTGATTCACACACACACACACAAGCATGGTTAGCATGGTTTCAAATCAGCCATACAGGCCATACAACACGTCCTCAAATGCAAAATGTGTATCAGCGTCTTTCTTGTAGGTTTGTAAATCACAAAAAATGAGAGTATTAAAATAAATATTGTCACAAAGGGAGGGTCATCAAGCAGTGTTGCTGCATTTACAAACTATGTGTCATTCAATTTTGAGTTTTTACATTGAGGTCTGAACTTTTTCTTTTTGTTTGGCAAATTGCTTACTAGTTACGAGTTACAGCCAGACTATGTTGCATGTGGTCGCCAAATGATTTACACGCTGTGAAACGCCACAACTACAGTCTGTCGCAGAGTGGAAAACAATGTGTCAACACACGCACACACTGTCGCACACACACGCGCGCGCATCGTTGTGATTGAACGCAGAGATCGGCATGCCGACGCCTCCCTGTTTACACGAGTCCATCCCGATAATATATAGACGTGTTTACTCTGCCTGGAGACGGAAATACCGCCGCTTGACAGGAGCGGCCATAAAAAGTCACCTGCGGACATCAGCGCTGCTGATTTGGCCGCGTCTGCTCCCTCTCTCCAGGCGATGATCAATTATCTTTAAAGTGTACGCAAGCGTGAGCCGTGTCATAGAATTGGAACTTTATAGCACCGTGCGGCCCTCAATCAATCCTCACGGTGTTTGCTCAAGCCTCAGCTCGTGATTTTAGCCTGTGTGATGACTTCGCCGCAGATACGAAGACAGAAGCTGTGATCCCTTTCGAACCAGCCTGCCACGGAGCAGCTAGGCTGCTGCAAGAGATTGCACTACGTGCACTTAAAGACTCCATCTCCAGCACCACAATGGCCAAGAAAACTGCACTCTGCGCAGTCAGATCAATCTAGACTGAAAAACTGAAAACCGAGGGGGGGGGGAAAACAACCTACTTTGTGGTACCATCTCCACAGCAGACGAAAGGGAAAGATGAAAGACTCGTGTTTCTCTTTGTTGGTTTGCTTGTTTCAGCGCTGCTGACGCTCAGCTGAGAGCGGAGAGACGGAGTGGCTGCGCAGGATGACTTAACTGGCATGGATGGCCAGCCATGAGAATTGGAGTTGCAACGCTTCTTGAAAACACCCAAACAAAAGCAAGCTCTCCCTCCTTTTTCTCCCCCCCTTCCTCCCACCCCGTCTGCGCCGCTCCGATCTCTGCCCCCCCTCCCCTCCAGCCCGGGGCTGACAGGGCAGACACCTGTTACTGCGCAGGAACCAGAGCTGCCCGAGTGACGGAATGCATGCTGGAAAAGCGAGAATAAAGGAAAAAACAAAAAGTTGGGAGGAAAAGAAGGAGGGAGGGAGGGAGGGGAGCAAAAGAGCACGCACGTACCTTCACATGGACCATGCTTCACGGGGGAACAGAGTCACAGAGCGGCGCGCATTTCTTATCTGTCCCCGGGTCTTTCTACTAACGGGTCCGCAAACACTCATCTGTCCTGGGTCACACTGCGCAAGCAGAGACGGACGGAGAGAGAGGAAGGGAAGACACCGATAGAGACTGCAAGTGTCACTTGAGCTGACGGCCGCTCAGTCCCTCTGTGGAGCTCTTTCTCTCTCTCTCTCTCTCTCTCTCGCTCTCCCTCTCCTTTCTTAGGGGCCATGAATACACTCATACACACACAGAGTGCTCGCTGAGGCACAAAGGTCCCCATGGCAACGGGGCATTTAGGAGCCCTGTGGCATTATTTATGCAACGTTGCATCACAATGGGCCCTCCCACCGGGCTGACCCTGCCAAAAAAGCCCGCTGCTCGCCAGTCACTCCCTTCCTCTCTCAGCCTACCTCTTTCACCCTCTCTCTCCCTCTCTCTCTCTCTCTCTCTCTCTCTCTGTCTGTCAGAAGAAACCATCTGCACTGGCCACCCCCAGCAACCATTGCTGAAAAGCAAACGGGGGGTTTGGGGAGATGGGGAGGGGAGGCAGGAGCAGACAGAAGATGGAAGTGTTGAGCAGTACACACACACACACACACACACACAATGAAAAGAGTGGACTCATTCCTACGCACAAACACACATGGCTAGACACACTTGCTTTGTTCTGCTTCAGTCAAGTCGTATAGGCTAGAATGGGACGTAAAGGGCATTAAAAAAAAAGTTCATCAGATAAACTTTGTTCAAGCACGCACAGAAACATGCACAGCACGTACAGACGAAGCTGAGCTTGGTTTTAGCCGCTTCTGCCATTTGCTCAGGCAACACATTTAAAGGAGATGTGTTACTTTTATGTACTCTGGGAAGAAAATAGTAACACTGGTCCCATTACGCCGCACGCCGCATAGTGCTGTGCCGCAGCTACCATCATTCATTCATGAGAATCACGTCGGTTTTTCAGGTCAAAATTCAACTTTTGGGAACTTCTGAAAACAAGCACTCGCACCAGTTACAGAGGGCAAGCTGTCTCGACGTCAGAGCAGGTGTAGAGCAGGAAGTCAGACGTGGAGCGAAAGCGTAATATTGACTGCGCCGTGCCATCCACTTGTGCATAACCGCTTTCTGCCAGAGCATAAAGCGCCACAACAAACGAGCGACAGTTTGCAGCTGAAACTGTCTTTCTTGTCCCGTTAATGAAGGAGGGGGCTCACTCGCCAGCTTTCACAAAGTGAGCCAATTAGCTGGGCGGCACGGCCAGAAAGCACGTTAGACCACCGGCTACAGTGTCTTTGGAGTCCCTCATTCAGCCGGGTCATCGGTACCCAAAGAGAGCTCACAGTCCTAGCAACTGCACTTGTTTTGAGGAGTTGTTTTCAAGACATTTTTCCCTATGTACTCCCTCGGAGTTTCTCCACCAGTGGTTCACCCACTACATCACACACTACATTCATCTTTCCATTAAGAGACACTGTGTACAGAGGCACATGATTAACCAGCAAGTAAACATGACAGAAGTCACACGCAGAGCAGCACGCACCACTAACTCTTACCCAGACGCAATCTGACACCAACTTTGTATCCATGGCATCACGAGAAGTCATTTCCAAAAGCGTCGGGAGGCCTTGCAAAATATTTCCCTCATGTCTGAAACCTCTCTCTTTATTACTGCTCTTCTCCGGCATGTCTAACAAAACCAGCCATGGCACCCTATCAAATAACACACTGCACATGCAAATCTCTGGTCATTTCTTTATTCAAATTTGGATTGGCTCGGTTTACATCATTGTTTGTGCGCAGAGTGAGTGTGCACAGGTTCAGTCGCAGAGATGAGTTGGCATCAACTCGGTGTATGGCTTAAACTGGCTTAAACAGATAACAGTTAAAGCACGTTGCGGCTCTGAGCGTGTGTATGGTAGACAGATAGATAGATAGTTAGATAGGTACTTTATTGATCCCTGTGGGAGGATCCTGTTGGGAAAGCTGTGTGCACTGCGTGTGTGATGCAGTGCTATGGCATATGTTTGAGGAAGTCTCCTCAGACTGTGGAAAGCTGACATCCAGGGAGATTCCTGAAAGATCGCTGCGAAGGAGCCATTATCAAAGGTTACACAGGTTGCACAAATTTTAGTTTACAAGATCCCCAGAGCCAGGGGATCTACCAGAGCCTGTTCCAGAACCCAGAGGGCAAAGGCAGGGAATACAAGACAGGTCACCAAGCCATCACAGGGCTTTGTTCTCTACTCTAAGACATCTGATTCCAAACTCCCAGCTTTGTATGAAATTTCCCTTAAAATTAATTTTCACAGAGGCATGAGTGAAAGCTATAGATTACAGTATTGTGTCCACCATGGGTTTGGAGAGTGCAAGTGTGTGTGTGTGTGTGTGTGCGCGTTTGTGTGTGACGGTTAACGTGGCTGTTTGGCACATGTTAGAATGTTGTTAATTGTTAAGCAATTAAGTGAAAAGGACAACAATTAACTTTGTCCTAATGAGCAGATTTTACAATCAGGTCCTTGTCAGCCGATTGCATTAGTAAAGATTCGGCTCCATTCTGAGCCCATTAATGGAGAACTGGGAAGGAGCCGGCCCCTGAAAACTCCATTAAAGCAATGAGTAAAGTAAAACGAATGACTCTAGGATGGGAGCAGGCTACATGTGGAGCTAGGCCGCAGTGTATGCGTGTGTTCTAGCTATGGTCGTCTCACCCATTTCTCCAGCTTAAAGTGGTCTAATTGTGCCCTGTGGTGTCTTGGCATTTTGTCATGGAGTGGGTGGGGGGGGGGGGGGGCTCTACTCGATGAGGAAATGTCACGGTGGCTGGATAGCTAACATAGCAGACGTCTGGGGCTATTGTTTTAGCCCAGAAACTGGCTGGTAACAAAGTTGTCCCGGAGGCAGAGGCAAACGACAAGAAGCAAGGAGGTGGGAGGGAAATACGGTGACTCAGGGATATTTAGCATTGTCCCGATGCTGAGACCACTTAAATGTTGATCCCACACTGCACAGATTTGTCTTCCCCCCCTGTTAATGGTGGCCACAGATCCATGTTTAAATCCTCCCCCTCACGGTGCTATGAAACAGGCTTTCAGCTATGTCACAGGTGTGAGTTAGAGCTGTCTCATATTCAGTGTCTATGTTGGGCTCAGTGTGCGGCAAAATGAGAAAAAGAGAACAAGAAAAAGAAAATGTTTACCCAGCATCAAAGTGTTTATTCAGACTGCAGAATGAAAACCTAAATGATGTAAAAAGTGCTCCGGCACTTTCTCGCCTTTGTTACTTTGATAACACTGAAACACCTTATGGCCTTGTTATTTTTGACTCGGCTTATTACCTGGATGGACAAGCAAAATAAGGGAATGGGGGACAAAAAAACAACGTTTGGGAGATTTCTCCATCACTGAAAATGATCATTCTTTGCACTGCAAGCACCACATTCAAGCATTCGGGCATCCACAAGTGCACTTGGCACCAGGATCGATCATCGTAGATCGACGACATAGTCGCATCAGCCGATCCTCATATGGCCTCGTGCTCTGGACGCCCGGGGAACGAGAGGAGCTGACCTGTTAACTGATCACCACCTGGTGGTGAGATGGATCAGGTGGCAGGGTGAAGATGCCACACAGACCTGGGAGGCCCCGACCAATAGCGAGGGAGGGCTGGGGACGTCTGGCTGAGGACAGGGGGAGGATACTCACTCAGCATCCAGTTTGTCTCGAGTAACCTCCAACCATTCACATATTCCGATGCGGTCTCCTGCGCGGCCACGTGTCACACACTTTTTAAGAGACACATGAGAAAAGAGAACAAGACTTTGCACTTAAACAGGTAGCCAACGTACATTTTGAAGACGTCTACAACATTTAGCCTTCGACAGTCTCTCATTTTAAACGAGGCCACGCTTCAGCCACAGTGACGCTCTCGCACACACCACAGTCCAGCCGATTCCTGGGTTCAATCGCACCGGTGTGGGCCCCAGAAATAAGAAACAGCGATTCCATACATATACCGAAACGGCAGCGGCAGTCCTCAGGCAGACTGCAGCGGGTTCAGTCCTCGCCACCGCAACAGACCCAAAACTGTCATCGTCACTGTGCCTAGGCTATGTACAAATCTGTTTGCGTGGCTGAATATTATGGCACGCTGAGACAAAGTCAACTAAATTGCTGCCTCATACGAACGGAAAAACAGCATCATTCACGATGGAACTTTTTTATTCTAGTTGGTGGTACCAAAAACATGACTCTGTCACAGGAAGCTTCTAGCAACGATTGCTGTTGGCACGCTGAAACACTGGAGATTAGGCTGAGACATATGAGACAGGCTTGGGGGACAGTCGAACATGCATGTTTAGCCTGATTGCGCTCTAAATTGCAATAGGTGCCATACGTGTCAATGTGGCAGTGCCAGCTCACGGCGCATTGTTCATAATAAAGCACTGTTTGCTTAATAGGCTCGAGGTACATTTATTATTATGTAAAAGTAAAACAAATGGATGCATAACTGAGCCATAAAGGTACACGCGATTATTTATGGTGGAGTGCAAACAGCAAATTGGAGTCTCGGAGCCTGAGGAAAGAGGCTGCGCTGCAGACTGGTTGGTAAGCAGCAGCGGGGGGGTTCTGGGGGGGAACAGGTTGTGGTGGGGATGGATAGATCTGTGTGCGACCACCTCACCCCAGTCACGTCCAGCAAGATGGATTATGTTCCCAGTCTTCATGGTAATTTTTCTTCTTTTTTTTTTTTATTGAAACGGGTCCTCTTGGTATTACCGTTTCACTTGTCAGCTTACTATTACTTACTAGTTGTTTGAAGTTTTTAACCATGAGCCGTCCTGTGACTCTGAGGAACGATGGAGCCGGGACTCTCCATTCTGCTGCAGAGCGATGCCTGGGAGTGGACGCAGAGCATCCTGGACTGTGGGGATCTTCCCCAGATCTTCTCCCCATCATTGACACACACAATCCCATCGCTCCTCCTTCTTTCTTTGCGATCTCAATTCGTCATTGATGCTGCAGTTTATCATTGTTGTTGTTGTTAGGATTAGTACTACTACTACTACTGCTCCAATTATAATATTTCTTATGGTGATATTATTATTAGAATTGGTATTGTTTACTCTGTGGGATATATATGTGTGTGTTATATTGTGAATGTAATCCTCTTTGTAAAATATTTGGGCTGTAATCGGGACTTGGCCTTTGGGTGTAATTAAAGTATGATCTTATCGTGTCCTCTCAACATCTACCTCCAGACTTACATGCATCAGATTAGACTGGTCTGGTCAGCTCGATGCAAAACATGACTTGGAGAGCTGAAACCTCACAATGAAGACTGAGGTGCTAGACTGAGCATTGCAGGAGCACACACACACACACACACACACACACACACACACACACACACACATACACATACATAGCCCAACTTGTCAATCCCCAGTCAACCTTATCTTTTTTCTTGCTGTGGCAGGTAGCAGTGGGAGCTGACAAATAGACCGAGCTGTTAAATGTAAGAAAGCCTCGGCTCTTTCCAAGTCCTACCCTCAATGTCCTGCTCTGCCTGTGTTGTCACTACACTTCCAGTTCAAGCCATAAACCGTTGTTGGTCAAAAAGTGACATTCTGAAGGACGGGGAGAGAACAATGTCCCAAAATAATGTCAGTGATATCAATCAGTTTACGAGCACGATTCACGGGATATTATTGTTCAGGTCAGCTAATAGATATGCTAATGCAGTGTATGTGCTGGTGACTTATCCCTATTAAAAGAGTCTGAGCAGTCATCTGCTCAGACTCAGAAAATGTGTTTGAGTGTGATCAAAGCAACAAGCATCCCAAAACCAAATATAGTCCGTGTATAAATAGTACAAATGTAGGCTTCCAACATCAGCTTGGGCGTTTAACTCTTCCAAGCTCTGCCATCATGATTCTGGGTTATTCCATGGGCCAAAGAGCCCGTCGTTAACGAAGGGCAAACGACTTTAGCTGCAGGTCTACGATGTACAATGCCTTGCATTTCAATAATGTGGAGGCTGCTCCAGATGCTGCAGGTTTTGTTAAGACACATCTACATAAGATAAATGGCCAAACAAACAAATAGAATGAATTTGTTTTGCTTGTTAGGTCAACTGATTTCATCCATTCATTCCAATTCAAGTGACCTGGAGACAGTTTGTCAGTCCTCAGCCTGGAAATGCCCAGCTGCCGCTTTGAATGCCAGACGTAATTTATAATTGGTGAGAATTTCAAGAGTGAAAGCTGTGAAAATAACAGCTAGATAATGCACAACTTTAGGAAAACGTGAGTGGGTGACCCACGCTCCTTTTTTTCATGACTCAAGCCAAGCAAGCAGACCAGTTACAGGTACGGACCAATCACAGGCAGAGTGGGGAGGGTCTTTTCTCACCAGAGGAAGATTCCTGATAGCAGCAAGCAGCCTGGGCAGCATGGACATCGAGACAGTTACTTCACACCAAAAGAAAATGATGCACACACTCCAATGTTTATGTTCTAGTGTAATATTCTCCCATCTTTTGATCCGTTTCTTCAGCGGTGATCTTGCCTGGAGAGCTCTATCAACAGAAAATGTCAAAGAAGTAAAAGGTTTTCTCAAATGCCAACACTTTGCCTAGTGGAGCTGGAGAAAACAGGCAAAAGACAAAGCACAGTTCCCCCCCAAATCCACCCGCTCCCTCATCGTCCCTTTAATATTCTACTGTTTCTTTTTCTTCTCCATGTATGCCCCCTTGCATAAGAACAAAATAAATATTGGATCCACTTTAAAAACCGCTTCTTATGAATATCCAACTCTGTTGTTGAACTTTGAAGAGAACTATATTTGGTAATTTAATGAGGTAGTGGATGCTAAACAAATCTTAATTAATCCTTAATAAACAAATTAGGAGCGGAGCTGCGAGAGGGGGAGGGGAGGCTCACGGCATCCATTACGACCGCAGGGTGGCTGCAAGAAAAGCACCGATAACGGAATCTAACGAATCGTACAAGGGCGAGTGCAATTACAGTAAGGCAGAAAAAGCTGTCAAAACCTGCTCTTTTCATCATCTCAACCATCGTATAAGAGGGCCACCTGCAAGCAACTAACGTATAGAAGACGCGTGAGATCACGGGGAGGTCAGTTAACAGCGGCACTGGTTATATTTCAGCAGTATTGACTGTATATAACAACGTGGGGGTTTGTTTTGGGTAAAAAAAGAAGAAGGTTGTTGCGGCGGGTCAATTAGATTACAGCGAAAAGCGTAATTAAAGCTCAGCATAAATGGCTTTCAGGTCAGATTTATAGAAGTTATAGGTCCAACCTGAAAGAAGCAGTTTCCCTCCTACACCGGCAATTAGGGTCGACGGTTGCACAGAGAACCTTGATTCACATTAATTATCTTGCAGCTGGGAGGCTCTGAGACTCCACACTCTGCCTATGCGCTCAGAGCTGAAACCCAGCTTTTCTCCCCCTACAGTTCGCTGGTTTTCAGACCCTTTGATACCTGGCATCACTCGTGCCGTACCATGCCTGTGGCTTGCAACAACGTGCCACAGCACAAATGACGGCCCAGATAGCAGCATGCCGCCTTCCAGCTGCAGACAGGAACAATACAAACAAGGACAAATGTGCGCTCGCTCCTGTCTTCATTCAGCGGTTTATCCTTGAAAACTTTGTACGTAGCTCCGGGTTGATCAGTTGTGTGACATGTTGAGGGCGGCCTAATGGACCTCCAGCACAACAGTAACAGTTCTATTTGCCAACTCCGCAAATACAAAGAACCTAAGAACGGCCCAGTTGCTCATAATTACTTGCATGCACTCATCAGATCAGCATGCAATAAAAATCTTCCTTTAGTTATAAGTAGCTAAATAAATACGTGCAATATGGCTTCTTCAAGGACCCGATGGCCATTTGAGGGTTTTAAACACAAATTCCATCTACCAACCAAAATGTTGGAGGGATTACTCCACAAAGTCCACAAAATTCATCTTCAGAAGCCACAGCTGCACAGATATGTCAGTCTGCTCTGACCCACAAACACACTGGCTGTGCGCTGCTGGTCTACTGTCCTCTTTGCGGTCTGCCGGTGCTGCAGGATCAGCCGCAGCCGCTGCTGCTTCTATGACAGCCGCAGCTACGTGGCTATGCGGCACGCGTGATGTAACGTTTTGATCGGCCAACCATTTGTATGAATCCGAGCAGGCAGACCGTATGCCCCACATGAGCCAGACTTCACGTTTCAGAGTACCGGAAGCATTTAAAACTTCAACGTTCAACATTTGGGAACAGCCTGGATTGTCAAATGTTGCCGGGGCTGCAAACCACAAGACAGACAAAAGACATCAATACCGTGTGCCACTTCCACTTTATCTGTCATTCAATATGACAATATGTCAGATTTTTTCAAACAGGCACGGCTCACTTTGGAACTGGAACTCTTTCAGAGCGGAGTCCTCCACGCTGCACTCCCTCAACGGCGGATGTATTGACAGCGGAGATGATGAACGATAGGAGGACAAAAGCTGACAGATGTGATAAATACAGCGTTGAATGCCTAATCAATCTCATGTGGGTAGGAGGGAAAAAGAGAGGAAAAGCAGCAGCGGGAATCTCCTGGTGTTAGTCAGCAGAGCCATGTGTTTGATTGGCACTCTGTGTCGTCTGTGTGCGTGTCTGTGTGTGTGTGTGTGTGTGTGTCCACAGATCAGATGCGTGTGCAGCCTTAACTTAGTCTCACATGCCTGACCTTGTCTTAAGGGAGGCAGCACAAACACACACACGCACAGAGGGAGCAGAGACAGGGAGATCAAGAGAGGGGGTGTTGTATGGGTCAGTGAAAATATGCATTAACTAATGTCGTAAAAATAACAACTCCGAGCCCAGCCTGGAAGGGGTGAGCAACCCTACTCGTCTTCGCCTCCTGCAAAACGCTGACAGTCCCTCCGCTCACGTCCTCCCCTCTCCAGCACTTTCCTTTTACACATTCTTACCACGGTGCCATTATCACACCCCAGACCGTCAGAGTGTGCGCCGGACCTGTGTGTGCGTGTGTGTAGATCCAAGTCAACTTGACCTACTTAAACGGACCTCCAGATCACTGTAGTATTGCAGGGTGAGATTTCAGTGCCAGTTTCTGCAAAATGCAGAAGTTTCTTTGTTTTCACAGTACATTCACTGGCTATCTTTAGCCTCTGCATTTCAGAGTACATTTTTGCACACACGGTGTCCAGAGTATCAAGCATCCACTCGAACTGCAACACGAAAAGCACAAATATACTGTATACAGACAGAGCTCTCAGATAGAGCCCAAACATGGGGAAAATTGGAGCAATTTCACACCGAAGGAGTGCAGCATTGGATTCACGCAGCATTATCAGACACACGATGGACGATCTTCTGCCTCGGAAAATTGGCGCCTACATTACCCACAACACAACTCCACTGAAGATGGTTAAGCTCACGTGTGTCAACGTCCACGCCCCGACGTGTCAGACTTGTAGTCTCGAGCCACAGTCCATGGAAGGACTGTGGCCTCAAGTGATGAGACAGGAGGCGTGCCGGATGTGGGCACAGCTCGGAGCCACAAGCGCTTCGTACGGCCGCTGGTTTACTCTGGAACACCGGCCCTCAGCGACGTCTCTCGCTAACTTCACATTTAGCCTGTTCTACGTTTACTGTGTGTTGCTGAACACATTACGTTGCATTACATCGCAGGCGGCACCACCACTGGAACATCCCATCGCCGTGGTACAGAAGAGAAGACTGTTTTGCAAAGTGTGTCAGGTTCAGGCAGATCGAGTGTTCTGTGTGGTTCCAAATAAGTGCTAATCGCTGGAAATGGGTCGTAATGTATTGCATCTGGCTTCTGCGGAATTCAAGAGTTCCCCCTCGCTGTTTCACACTGTTTGCATTTATGTTATGCATATATATGTTTCTGTATGTGAAAAAAAACACATGCATGCAACCATTGCGAATAAGAAGAAGGTCCAAAATAAAGTGTCATGAACGAGTGGCGGAAGAAGAAGAAGGAGATGTAAGAGAATCGAAACCCACTCTGGTCAGAGTTTTCGCAGCCTTCATAAATACTCGACAAACACAAAAATGAAGCTCTACGGCCAAACATCAGCTGCTGGCCTCGTCTTGTCCCTTAACTTCACGTCCCTTGGCGTCACACGCGGTATCTCGGGCCAAAATCGCTGCGACTTTGACAAAATGCAGCGAAACGACGCATCCCACCGCATTAGAGCGTTTTCAGGGCTAAACGGCGAGCGGCTGTGGCCCCGAGCTCCCCTCGCAAGCAGATCAGAACGTGATGACATATTTGTGACACATTAGCTCAGATGGGCATTCCTTCGTGCTGGCCGTTGGCTGTCACCCAGCGTCACCCTGGGAGGACGGCGGGCAATCGTCCTGGCCACTTCCCGGTTGTCCCCGCTCATTAATGGCGACAGCCCTCTTGATGTACGTCGCACTCACTCACACGCGCACACGCAGAGATGGGCTCTAACCTGTTCCTTGACGGAGGCGAGGATGGCGGAGGTGGTTTCCGACTCGGAGCCGTCTCCGTTGGAGGCGTTGAGGACAGGGCTCAACATGGTGGCAGCGCTGGCGGTGTCGGATGCCACCTCAGGCACTGGCATTCCTCCTGGAAAACAAGCGGACATGCAACTCCGTTTTACTATTATTACAGACACGCTGACAAGCAGGCGCTGGGGCTGAGCGGCTGTCCCACCCACACTCTCCTACACGCTACGTACCCAGCAATAACCACACGTACACACACACACACACACACACACACACACACACACCGATACAGATGATAGAGTAGAGGCACCGGTGAGGAGAGAGACACGTTTCCACGACAAGCGGTGCCAGAGGAAAATGTAATCTCACTGCAACTAATAACTAATTTGTTCATGTTGGGGACCACGTAGAGCAGGAGCTTATCACAGCGCGCGTTTGGCACAGAGTGACACGGGCCCGGACAGGTGCGCCGCAACAGTCCCCGGAACAGGGAATCTAGGCCAGTGCGAGAAGAAAGCACGGATGCTCCGGAGAGATAACCGCAGCGGGGCTAGCGCTCGACGAGCGAGGAGAAACCGCAGCAGCGGCGCCGCGAGTGGAGATCAGAGCGGTAGTACCAGAGCAGCGGCGACACAGACAGGCTTTCTGGATGGATAAAGAAGAGGCGGAACGCGTACAAACGCGGCCGAAAAGACACAAATGTACCGTCATTTCATATCACATAAAAGTAAACATATTTCTTGTGGTTCTATAATAAATATAATGTTTTGACAGACAACCAGAAGTGTAAATAACAAGGCTCGCTAATCTGTCACAAGCATTTGTTAGGAAGAGTTTTCCACCACAGACTGATACAGGCCTGGTGATCTGTTACTACGACGAGTGAACACACTGCCCAGAGGAAACTGCATGCTCCTCAGGGTCTGGACCACAGTGATGTGCTTTTTTTGGCTGACAGAGGACAAACCAGGCTTTGATATGCAGACGGCACTTAGTGGGAGAGATTTATGAAAATGTGTCATTTCATGGGTTTTATTGATCGAGCATCAGCGGCTCTTTCCGTAAAGGAGTAAATCGTGAAGGCACGACTCATAAATGCAATATATCAATGCAATTTTTTTCTCTGTGGGGGAGGGGGGGGTTGTAAGGCTGTTATAAGGACCTGCATACACACACAAACAAACACACACTTTCATGCATGACGCCATGTGTCACCCTGCATTTGACCACGCGTTGGAGGACGCCATGTAATCCTGATGCAGCACGGAGCTGGTGTAACAGCTGCATCAGCCAGCTTTACACACTGATGAAAGGCTTGTCATGAGAAATCTGCCACACACACACACACACACACACACACACACAAAGTGGCTGGCTGTCGGCAGCCTCACACCAAGGTAAAAGGAATCTAAGAAGAGCCAGAGAGCAGAGTGGAGGAGGAGGGGGGGGGGGGGGGGGGGGGGTGGCGGGGGGGGCCTGCGTGTGGAAAGGACAGGGGAGATGGAAGAGGTGAAAGGAAAAAAAGAAAAGTCAGGAAGAGACAGAGAGATGGCACAGAGAGGGCAGCAGGGAGGAGGAGGAGGCGAGGTGAGGAGGAAAAAACATTCTTGCATGCTGCTAGGCAACGATCTCTGGTCACTGAAGGCTGCTAATATGGCTGACCTGGCATTACTCTTCTTCCATTTTGGACCGAGCTCTCCTTCCTCTCCACCTTTCTATCCCTCGTGACTGTTTCCCAACTTCAATTTTTCATCACAACCTACCTTTCCACTTAATGCATCCCCCTTTTTCCTCCTCTCCGTTCCTCCTCATCGCGTCCCCCCTCTTGTTGCCCCCATGCCCACCCATTTGCGACGTTCCTCTTTCTTTCCGCCTCTCCTTCACTTGACCTATTTCAGGAGCGCCTCGTCTTTTCAGCACATTTCTGCTTTATTAGGCAGCAGACGGTGACGGGAGGAGGAGGAGGAGGAGGAGGAGGGCCAGAGAGGTTGCCACTCGGATTTGAACCTGCACCTGCTCCACACACGGCTCTGAGCGTGCCGCTGCCTGCGCCTCCCACACACTCTGCTGGTTATCTGTCCCTGTGACACCACGACAGGCTTCGTAGTTCTTCATGCTATCCCCCATCCTCTTCTTTGTTTTGTTTTCCTGGACCTTTTCTAACTCTTTGACTTTGCAGTCCGAGGAGAAACGCTTTGACTCACCTCCTTGACAGTTAGTACATTTTCTACTCAGAGGGAGGGCGAGGAACGCAAATATAAGGCAGCACAGAGCAAAGATGTTTTGTTTTGCTCCATTAGTTACTAATGGGCAGCTCACAGCGCAATGAAGACAAACACAGATGATGGTGAATGCTGTACAGAGAAGCTGCAAACATCTGAGACACTGTAGCAACCCCCCAAAGCCACCGATCACCAGCTACACTGCAGAGACGAGTGCTACTTCTTTGCATCGACAGACTTCAGGGCCACGGAGGCAAAATTCGACGAGTGTTTGATTTGTTCGGTTTCACTCGGGACACAAAGATGGTGCGACAATGTTTTACGAAGGTTACATAGCTGAAATTTCACCTCAGCGTTTGAATTATTGAGATCCTCCGGACAAAAAACAAAAAAATGTAACTCACATCGGGGCAGACAGCGAGACTAGGCTGCATCAAGGAAACCTGAGTCATGCATTCATTCATGCACACAGCTCGCAAGGAGCAGGCTCTTCGTCTCATAATGGTCACACACTACGGACATCAAATGTTTCAAAAATGGCAATGGGAACATTCCCCGACCGGAATCCTTTCGAGAACGAACATTTCCAAGTGTGTGGCAGGAAGCAAAAACACGTCGCTGCCTCCAGCAATATGGCCCGAACGCACGCTCAATTTGTCATGCATTCATCGAGATTCCTCAGTCCGTCCTGAACTCCTTCGTTTTTTTTTTCACCGAGGAGGCGTATGCGTGAAACGCGTGAGAGGTTTCAGCCTCGGCTCGGTCTAGATCGGAGAGAGCGTGCGGGGACCGCCCGGCGGCTCGGCCTCCCCTATAGGACGGAACAAAGGAGGCAGCCGCGGGTTTGACTGTGCGGATAGGGCAGTCAGCCAAATATAGGTCAGTTCAACAGACCGTACCCAAGCCCTCATCACACAACTGACCGGCGCAAAGCCGCTTTCCCCAATAACAGCCGTCGCAACTAGGTTATGGAGGCCCTCGGCCCAGCTTGATACAAGAATTTGAATATGGATTAGGCCTAAAGGCTTTATTTCACTGAAGTATAATCTTTCATTTTTAGGTCCATTTTTCCCGGCGTTGTAATGCGGGGATACTTAGCTACGCGTTGCAAAGCGGTAATCTCTGATATTGTAACATGGTGAATGCACCTCACCGGGCCATGATTGACATGTCTGACATGGGGAAACGCCGAGCGTAATCTTTTGGCCCTCTAAGCTCATGGGGCAGGCCCGAGACCTGGCGAGGACGGAGTTCGTGGCCGGTCCGCGTGGCGTTACGGACGTGGGTCTGCGCCGTGGTGTTTCTGCATACGTGCAAACGCGGCCCACCGGAGCACGCCCGCGTCCATCTGCGAGGACGCGTCCCTCCCGGGACGTCGGTGTTTGTTTCGCGTTTGATGGGCGGTCCCCCGTCGACTCATTAAAAGCTGCTGCTGCTGCGGCGTTTTGTTCTGGCTTCGCCAGTCATCTGTCCCTCTGTCTGGACCCCCGCGCCCAAAACTCTGTTTGCAGTTTCACCAGACTGCTAACACTCACGCTAACAATGTGAATACCGTTGTCTGTCTCGCTGAGTATTTACTATTTAAGAGCCGGACGCCACCTCCGGAGTTCTGCGATGCGCGCATGATTTTATTTACAACCTTGTTTTCTGAGACTGCACAGCGAATTAGGCAAACTGAATAAAAGATTGGTCATGTGAGACTGGGGTTTGCTCCGATCTGCATTCTGCCAAGAACCCCGACAAACATACTGGTACCTTTTATAAGAGTTCTATGTGGACATGCAAGTGAGGCTAGCTACGGTCTGCGCCGGCACGCTAATGAGGCCTGCCTGGTGATGTAAGACCTGCAAGAAGTTGGAACGTTTCAGCCGCTATCAATAAGTGATGCATTCTGTTTACGTGCTGCGCTGCTCCATTGATCAAAAGTGCAGCACTAGGCAAATGTTTCAGACCAGTGTGGAGAAATGGTGTAAACTAAGACGGGAAGTGTTGGCTGTTTATTTTCATCGAGTAACAGCAGTTGCCTGCTGTCTTGTTCAACAGCAGATCGAATCGATATCTCAGTATCTCTAATAGCATCAGAGCTTTTAGGTACACTGAGGGAACTCGACTAGTCGGCCGTTCCAAACATCTTGGGTAACTAACCACAGACGCTTTGTGCATGTAGGCTCCCTCAAATCCGTCTGTCTCTTCGCGTAATCCCAGAGATCACTCCAATCTCTTCTTTTTCATCTTTAAGATGACGATCGGGTGCCTCGTTGATGGATATCTGCTTGTATTTCTCATCGTTCAGGACATCACTAATCCTCACCAAATGTCCAACTCCATTTCCAGAAGTGCAGCCCCAAACTTGTACGGAACTTCTTCCCATGCTTCACTGTTGCCTGCAGACACTCATTATAACACTCCAGACCCAGTTTTCTACTATCTAATTAGAAGATTATGGGGAACGTGCTGTGATGGACAGGCAACCTGTCTGCAGTGTATTCCTTCTCTTTTTCCCATATGAGCTGCAGACACGGTTGGGTATAAAGTGGGTATGGATAGATGAGCAAACTGGTTCAAAGGTGTGACTGTGTATAGGGCAGACATCAATATCTTGAACATATCTGGTCACTAACTGCCCGTTAAAACACGTTTGAACGATTTTATCATGCTTGAACCTACGAAGGGGCTGAGAACCTACTTGCCATGAGCTCGGCCAGATCAAAATCAAACTTCATCACAGGAGAGTGAAGACATCGTTGGAGAGGTCTTGACCCGGAAAATAACATGTGGCTGTAGTAACCGTGGGCAGCCCCTCCTCCTCAGACATGACCTTTGAACCTTGACCCGTCGTTTCATTATTTACTGTATGTATTATTCACACATATGAACACAATATGCACAACACAACTTCCTCCACTACATGTTCACCTTCAGATGTTCTAAATGGAGGTTTGAAGGGTAAAAATACGGTAAGAGCTCGATAGGAAACCACCTGTACCACTGCATCAGCCACATGAATGTGTGTGGCAACGGCCCCCCGCCACCTCCTAGTAGGCACAGTAGGGCCCGACTAGGCCACGGGAGGACGCTGTTATGACAATGCCCTTTCAATGATGTCAAATCAGGTGACATACAAGATGGCAAACCCCTCCAGTCTATACGGGTCTGTGAGTGATTCCAGTCATTCACACATGCACATCTACTCTGCAAATAGCCAGATAGGGCCTGTTCATACCAGGAATACCGGGGCTGCCCACTAGATGATGGTAACTAACGGCCTGGCCACACGTAAGTGGCTGCTATCGAGTCCCTCACAGTCCCCAATAGCTGCCGGCTAATTTTTTCTCCTTTCAAAGTAATTTTATAGTCAGAGCTCACACTAATGCACAGCATCGTTCACCTTCTGCACGGCTGTGACACAGCATGTATCCCCCCGTGCGGCACTTGAGGACAGCAATTGAGACGTCCTGTAAGGCCGCATCGAGATGCATCATCAAAGGCAAGGCAAAACACGTTGCTGCCATACTGCTGATGCGTTTACTGCCCGGGTGCCTGGCTCGCTGAACATGGATCGCAATTCAACCCAGTCTTAAAAGATTGTATTTTCATTTCAAACAGCTCATCTATTCTGGGCACAAATGCAAATGATGCTCACTGCTGTTTGCTGCTGTGTGATTAAAAAAAAAAAAGTGCTGCCGATTATATAATCCAAATAGTTTTGGTGTTAAGTTCCAAGGACAGCCCGTAGCTTCAGTAACAGCCCGTTGGGCGTTTCTCTTTGATTCCTTTGTCTTTTTTTCCCCCCCATCACAGCATGTCTCCTATGCACTTCAATGATTACCCATAAGGAAGAAACGGCACCGTAAAGTAAAAATGAAAGCAAATACGGTGGAGGAATCTTCAGAACGACGAGACGAACAAAAGAGGCCATAAATAGCAGATCGACGGCAGGCGCTCTGGCGGATCTCAGATGCCGAGGGGTGACAGCAGCCTGACGATTGCCTTACAGCTTTGACGCACCCTCAGGCTACTGACTAGACAAACACTACCATAATGCGACTGATTAGACCCACAACTACCATATCCCTAGCGCATAAAAACAGACAACTTGGCAATATTTAATAGAAAACCTGAGCTCTGAGCACAAAAGGCAGGTGGATACGGTGGAGTGCCACAAGGGAGTGGAGCTCAAGCAGGGGCATGATGCAAATGGGACCCTGCCTTTGACATTACACACCTTACTCCTCGGTTAATGATATCTACAATTGGCATAGCAGGTAATAGAGGTAGCTCCTTTCACAGAATAAGGTTCTCAGAGAAGACCATGCCTCATTTCACACCTCTCTTGAAATCACCTCTCTGTCCAGTTTGTTCAGCGAATCAGACTGGGACCGAACAATACGGGATGCAAATTTCATATCTGATATTTATGCGGGAATACTGATATGACGTGAAATGGGCTCGGTGAAAACTAAGCATTCTTAGTAAATAAAAAACTGTGGACAACAAGTCGTCAAGGACCAAGCCGCACGATCAGTTCGGCTTGCCTCGACACTGAAAGGTTTGCTGGTGGCGACACTGTCTGCAAAACGTGACAAAAGTGTCGGCCTCCGATAGCCATGAGCTTGAGCGTCACTGAGAAAATATACCCGCGGGGTTATAGCCTTTACGTTCATTCGGATATATTTCCCCCAGAGCAAAAACGTTATCAGCTGCATGTCAGCAATGGCAGCACGCTGTGACTAATGCCCCGCCACCCTACTTGTTACACCCTGCGTATTGTTTCAAACTTGGGCTCCACACTTATTACATGCTGTTAGTATCGGCGGTATCATTGTTGTCGTCTAACAGTCAAAATATCATCTATTTTTAGAGTGTTTTTGTGACAAGAGCTGCTCTGAAGTCAGAAATAGAGAGCCTTAAACTGACAGTCTGCATGCTGTTTATTCAATCATGGGTAATGGGTCAGATGCTATTGTTGTTTGGTTTTAACGGATGGGTTGGGCGAAAACTTCCAAAAAATGAAGTTTGTACAGAAAATTGTAAATTGAGGGCACAATGAGGTCAAGCTGGGGAATACTCTCAATATTGCTGCATATGGCGATAGTCCCACAGTGCTTTACTGGTTTTTAGCAACCGCCCAAAGAGCTTCACAGCACAAGTCTGCACTGGGATCAGTATCTGGCCCAGGGACACATCAACACATGTCGACTACACTGAGTGTCTGACTAGCGGACGTCCGCTCTGCCTCTCCAGCCGCAGCCCCCATGCTTCCAGGGACCAAACGTTATTAGTGTTGCAGTGGCTTGTTATTGCCCCGAGTCTGAGCACACAATAGGAGCAAAGCCAACACAGCTTAGCTTACACACTTGTAATGATTCCACTGCAAATGAATGATTCATTTTAGTTGGACCGGTCAAGGGGGTTTCTAGATGTGCATAAAAGCCTTCTCGTCGACCTCTTCGAGAAGGAATCTGGGTGCGTAACAGATGAGGGCTGTGTTTGTTCGTTGCAGTACACCTGGCAGCATGGACGGAGAATGATCAGCGGACTGTTCCATCTCTTTCTTTCATACAGTAGCAAGTGAGATGTCAGAACTTCTTCTCATGTCATGAAAAACCTCTCCCTTTCAAGCACCCGTTTTGTGCCACCCTCCGGCCGACCTCTCGACTATGGCTACCAACTGCGTTCGTGGTTGTATTTTGTTAAATCCAAAGTCTTACATTCTGTGGCCCACGAAGTGAGCACATCTGCCGCTGTTTGCCTTTGGCTGCTGGATGGAATAATTTCCCTCCACAGATGAATAACTTATCATCCCTTATCTTATCTTATCTTGTCACGGTACTGCCATTACCGATTACAAGGAAATCTTTAGCATAGAGAAGAGGCAGGATTAGTGGCAAATCTGGGGGATTAGGTGAACCTACTAATGGGCAAGAAAGCGTGATTGCCAGGGTAACGTCTTACTCTCGCTACAGTGCCTGGACAACGTCATACATTTTAGAGCAAAGCACTGAATGGAGATGACAGTGTGTCCTGGTTGCTTTCAACTAGCTTGGTGGTATAGGCAAGACCCATCAATCCATCCATCCATCCATCCATTTCACCAGTTTGGTACCAACAGGGTCGTGGGTCTGTCCCAGGGCACCTACACACCATACACTCTCATACTTGCTCTGAGGGGAAATCTGAAGATTCAAATCAGTGTAAATCAGTAAATCAGCCTCCATCTCTCTCTCTCTCTCTCTCTCTCTCTCTCTCTCTTTATACATATACATATATATGTACTGATTTATACACATAAATAGGGAGCGACAGAGTGTTAGAGAAAGGGAAAGAGAGAGAGAGAGAGAGAGAGAGAGAGAGAGATAAATCATTGCATGGATTAGAGGCATAGAAGCTCTACTCAGCAATAATCACATCACTACTATAGCAGGAGCATGAAATTTGTTCAGTCTGTCTGCTCCGCGAGCTCAGTGCACAGAAACTCCTTCAATCTTCAGGTCATTACAGTAACATCGGCATCATTACCATCAATTTGCAGCAGACAATGGATAGGCTATATGTTACATTACCACTCAAGCACACGCCATATTAGACGCCCAAGGCACACTGGCTCCGCATACGAAAAACTATGTCAATACAGGATTTAGTGGGCCCTGTTAAGCAGAATAAAAGGATCACAGAATGCTCCCTGCGCCCCTTGAAATGAAAGTTTATCTCAGAATTAGCAGCAAAACAATGTATGCACTTCCACCGAACGTCACCAGTTCATCAGAACGTGCATCGTAAAAGGACCCTTGAACATCTATGAACACAAAGTCTCATGCACTAAAGTTTTGCCTGCCTCACTACAATCCAGGTCATTTTCATTTTAACACGAAAAAGAGGTTTTCTTGTTGGGATATTGGACGTTAAGGTCATTTCTGCTCCCAAAACTAGCTTAATCAATGTATGTATGAGTGATCGCAGTTCATTTTCTATTCCCCAAATGTTTGCACGCCACATGATACTCTTCCAGACCCACATTTATTTGTTAGTCCAGAAATATCACAGACTCCAAATTGCACCTGGCTCCATGAATGAATGCTGTGCGTGCCCTGTGGAGGTGCTGGCAAACTGTCCCTCACCTTAGGTGTGCTGGAACACGCTCCACCGCCAGCAAAGCGCGCGGCACGGACGCCAGCGCCTGGACGCGAACCAGGTTCATGGGACAACGTGGCCCCCTCGACCACGCTTTCACACCTCTAATCGCCCTCATTATCACGTTTGCCATCGGAGAACCCGTCGATATGTTCAACTATCCATTCACACACGCACGCGCGCGCGCGCACACCCACGTACAGACGCCATATGCTGCTGCTCCGCAGCGACTCTGTCGTAGCCAGCGAAGCTTAACCTCGGCACACTGAGTCAGTCTGTCGGGGGAGGGGCGGGGGGGGGGGGGGGGGGGGCTGACTCAAAATGAAATCAGAAAACATCTCGTCACAATGGCCTCCAACGTCGATCCGCATGCAGGAGCGCGTGTTCATATAGCGGCCGCACTCTCATTAGGACGGTTCGCCGTGTCATTCGGGGCAGCTGCGTTAACGCAGTTGAGTCGAGAGAGCTGCCAGCAACCCGCGGGGTAATTATTGACTCACGGACTGTGAATATGGGGAAACGCGGCCCTCATCTGAACGCATTCGTAAGGGCTGCCGGCAAAGAGGAGCATTGTCACCGATTCTGTAGATAGGTTCAGAGCCTCTTGGCACCTCCGGGCTTGACATTTTGGTTGACGCGTTGAAACCGTTAACTGAACCGGGGATCAGTGTAAGGGGACACGGCTTTCCGACAGCACCGTTTCACCACAATCCACGATCTGGAAACGTGCAAAGTCGGACTGCGTGGTATGAGCAGACGTCCAGACTTTCGTAGGTTGGTTTGAGGGAGATCGGGACACGTTGGCAACCCGGTATAATTCTAACCCAGGTGTCATGGGGTATCACACTGCTACGGACACAGTGTCCTACCCCCAGCAGAGATTCCCGAAGAAGCTGTACCGCTCCGTCTTGTCTGTGCGCTAGCTGTCTGTGTCCCCTTCTCGTGCCGCAACACGGTGTCGCAGAGGGTCTGCTGGATCTCATCCCGGCAACCGTAGGACAAAAAGCGGGGGGGGGGGGGGGATCATCCTGGGCAAATCGCCAGGCCAGCTGCAAACTCACAGTCACCGAATATGAGTTGACTGTTCCGATTTCAAAAGGCAAGTAAAGGCCATCTCGCAGACCTGACGCTATATAGACATGTATGTCCCACATCAGAGAAAAAGATATGAAGGGATCGGTCACTAACAGAAAAGCAAAAGTAGGTTAGGAGAACGATACTGGGATAACAGGGTGCGAAAACAAGGAGGAGTTGGGGTGACATTTGAGACGCTTCCCAAAAACCTGCAGTTTTGGGAAGTTCACGTGCTGTATATTTCTCGGTAGAACACGGTCCTTAAATCTACGCAGACGCCGCACATTTTCTGTAAACAGAAAACACACATTTTTCTCATACAGAGTTCCGAATCCAGTTGTAAGTCTTTGTCACCTCATTTCGTCTTTCTCCCTGCCTTGTGAAGACAAAAGTTTATGAGGTGCTTGGCAATGATTTTCTAAGGACTTGAGCATGTTTTTTGGTTTAGCTCTCTAATCATCTGTACAGTAAAACGATATTGACAAGTAATTCTGATCTCTTACTTTTCCTCCACATTGTCTTTATCTTTTTGACACAATCAAAACCCTCTCCTCACCGCAAATCTTTCACATGAAGGCTTTCCGCATTCAAAAATCGAATTAAATTTTGGAATATTTCCTAAGATGGCCTACTCATGGCTAATGGTTGCGCAGGCCTCACATTTCATATTTTGTATTATAATTTTGTCCGGTGAAGAATAGGACGGGGACTTGATCCTGGACAGAGAGAGCTGAGGCATATCGATCAGTCTGAGTGAAACATCTGAGGAAAGTTCTGTCAAGATCATTGATTTAGGTGCCTTTTTGTTTTCACACGAGAGCCAGATACTCCGTACTCAAATTTGATAATCCCATAGACAGGACTTTCAGCCAGTCATGAAGGCTCACCCGGACTCTAGATCAGACTAAAAAGGCGAAAACCCGTGACACTGACCAATGAGAACAGCAAAAAAGAGCGAGCGAGAGAGAGATATTATTTATTACATTAGATAATATCGTTAATTTGGTCTGTTTGCCGCTTTCTACCCTTTTAACTGAGTAAGTTATTACATCACAAAACAGTTTGAGAAGATTGGTTTGATTTAGATTAGATTGGAGAGACACACATGGAAGGAAATGAGTCGCATCAGCTATCTTGGGATAGGTACGCATACGATATTTGGTCAGACGTATACAGAGACTGCATTTGTGCTTTGGTATGCTGGTGTTTTCCTGGGTACTGACTTGCAGTCACGAGCACATTGGAATGAACCATCGTGCTGTATCAGTGTTGTTACAGTGCTTCATAGCAGGCTGTGCACTAGGGCATGCCTCCCATCTTGTGGCAGCTTTTTAGGATAAAACACTGCACGGGCTACACCCCTTCCCCATAAATCGAAACACGCCTCTTCTTGTGTGTTAAAAGGAACGCGGCGAGGATGTTCACTGGCTCACACATCCTCAGCCGACACATTTGCGCGCATGGTAAACAGAGATGATCGATTCAGCAGAAAAGCTCTCAAAACCGACGCTCACACACGCAGTACCAAAAAGGGACAAAATGAAGAGTTTGGCATAGAACGAGCAGATTTCTGATCTCCTCAAAGATCCGCCTCTCATGACTCAAACATCAGGTTGTCAGTCCAAACGTCCCTGTATAAATGATGCCTCTCTAGCGAACAGTGAAATGTGGGCAACTCGGAGCTTTAAGACCTGAATTTTTGATGTAGTGTAATGGCACCGACTGGAACGGCACTCCTCTGAATGCCCTACAGAGCTCAGCGTGTCGCTTAAAATAAAGGTTTTGAGTGACTAGAGACAAAGGACGCCTTCACTAGTGCCCACCTGAGAGGAAACAAACCCAGGCAACCACACAATGGCTAGCAGACAAAAGTTAAGTAAGTGAGGGGGGGGGGGGGGACAAACCGAAGTAGCCCCTGTTTAACATCTTCAAACGACGAGACGGAGCGGCCACAAAAAAACACAGTCGGTATCGTGCATTACGCGCATGTTCCACAGATGTTACGTCAGCGAGTGGCTTCACCGCGGGGCATCATTACAGTAAAGGCAGCGCTCATGCGGCGCTAGCCTCCCCCGCCCACAGAGGAATCGTCGCGCTCGCCGACAGGTAACCCCGAGTTGTGGCAAAGCGGTTCAGGAGTCAGACGGACCAGGGGACCTCAAGTTGACTGCGCGGGAAGACAGTTGGAGCAAAGGCGCCAGAGCAGTTAGTTAGTCAGGACTAGATTTCTGAGGGTTGGCATATTCACGGGCAGAGATGAAATATGGGGCAGAGGGGATGCAATCTCTGAAAATAACGAGGCGCGTTACCCATGATGCATCTCAACAATAACAGTGCCACAGAGCAGTCACATGAACGTCTGCGTGCCCCATATTGCATACTGTGCTGCGCGTCCCTGAATAGAAACATCCTCCGGTTCTGGAGGATGAAGGTGAGGGGACCTTTACAATCGTTTCTAAAGGAGGGTATCATTGTATAGCGTCTCCATCATCGGCATGCCGCACCGGCGTCTCAATGCAGTTTGCATTTGCACCATTCGGGCGCAGCACTCATGCATAACTTAGGCACGCCATGCACAGAGGGAGGAAAAGTTGAGCGCCGAGGATTTCAGCCTATGGCGCCGAGGCCCTCCACTGCTATTCTCAGCCCCGCCGGCATCGCCATTACCACCCCACAGCACCGCCAGCACGTTGGCCGCTACTGTAGCGCCATGCATTATGCATCGGCAGCACTCCGAGGGGCTTTTCTCGGAAGATACACAGGCGTCACAGAAAACACTGTTCCCTGAGTCGGGAACGGCCGGCCGCCCTCCGCCTCAGCTGAGCGGACTGTGGCTCAGACGCCGAGCCGCGGCCTGGCCTCGCTCCGTGAGAGGGAACGACACGTCAGGAAAGGAAGGAGCGCTCGGCAGCACCTTGAGATACCAGCTCTGCTCCGTCAGCGTTTTCCAGGCCGCGGGAGCGGTTGCATTGCGTTTCTTTCGCAAGGCCAAAGGAGACAGACGGAATTTGTATTTTTCACAGTTGACGCGAAAGCTCGAGGTCAGGCTATTTCCTTATCTCGCACCGCAAATCAAATCCCTCCACCGAATCTGCTCCGTTCTTATCTGGACGCTCTGACGCGCCCGACAGCGCTGGCATGTTACGCAATTCACATCCGTCTAAATCAGCTCAGCGTCGGAGACGTACCGAAGTGGATGAGTGTTCCCCATTCCGTCCATTACCGATCACAGTTAGCCTCTTAACCCTTATCACTTCGGCAAAAGCAGAAACGGCCCGTTCCTGGCGCCTGACTCACGGCAACAGAGGAATCGGACGGTGATTCCCAGCTTTGCCTACGGGTCAGACCCTCACCTAAGCTTTGCCTAAGCTTTGCCTTACATGACGGACAGACTTCCTCGGGAAAACAGGACATGCTGCCGTGCTCTCGGCTGCACTGCTACATTTCGGGTTGGAATCGTCACAAAGCGACAGCGCTTCCCCTCCGGCATCCGTTCAGAATTGCGTGTCGGGGAGGTAAAAGATTCAGCGTGCGGGACCTTATGTAGATCACAGCGAGGCAAAGAGACGGCGTATATGAGTCCCTAACCATCGCCCGTGACATATGTGTGTCCTGAAAATTGGGCACGATTCCTCTTTAGCGGATAAAAACGTTATGCCAGGCCTGCCCTGGAGTGCACGCGGTGCGGCCGCTTTCTCTATCTTTCTATTTCTCTCTTGCAGTGCTATAAATAGTGAAGAGTGCTGCTGTCTCTCATATTTCATGTGTCACTGGCTCCCTCAGTTGCTGGTGAAGAATGTTCACTGCACACACACATAAAGCCTCTCCTTGCCTCCTCCTCCTCCTCCTCCTCCACTTGTTTCCACTTCCTCACACTCTTTCGGCTCTCTGTGCATCTCTCCCGTCCTCCCCTACACTCTCCATGTTTTAACCTAAGAGCCTGGGAACATCAAACTTGTGTTCCAAGTCACGGGGGATTACATCTCCATACACTGTTGTACGAAAAGGGGAAGCGCGAGTTTTCCTCTAATTTTACAAGGGAATCTATAAAAACAGTGACTCTTGGAGCCCTCTCGAGAAATGAATATTTCAGAGCAACAAAAGAAAACGCTGCCACATACTGATTTAGTAGTCTCGCACTGATGAAAAACCAAAAATGTAGGGCTAGGACTATAGAGGAGGGTGAATGCCATAAAGAGTTGCTGATGTATATCCTTGCATCTTTTATTCATGGAACGAAATATCTCATTTGCCGTGTTATTCAATTTGTTGTTGTTTTTTTTTTTTCCTTTTTTTTTTGGATGGATGGTCTTGCCATTCCCGGTGCCCGGAGGATGAACCCCGCTGACTTTCATCCCATGATGACGCTGGCCTATCTCTATCTCACAGGAGCTGCAGCCACTGATACGGTGAGGGAGATGAGTGAGGCCGTGAGCATTCACGGCTGCGTTTTTTTGCAACACGAGTCAAAAACGGTCTGGAAGTCTGGAATACGACACGATTCCTCGCATATGTAATGGATTTTCTGGCAATCCAGAGTGATAAATCAGTTCCAAGTCTGTAGTTCAAGGATTCGCAGACACAGTTGCCAGTCTTATCACTGTCTAATCAATGAATTCTGATAATTAAGCAAGAAAGCATTGAACTGAAGACACAGTGTTACTTCACAGCACCAAATCAATATGATTCGTTCATTAAGATAAGTAAAAACAATTGTCCTCACTTAACTTTCTTTATTTTTTTTAATCTTCTTTTTCTCACTACAGCCTCTGCGATAACAGTAAACAAGGAGCTCCCTGGCCTCCCAGACGGGAGCACATGGAAGGCAGTATGTTAGCCAGCTGAGGAAGCATCTCAGATGGATTTGACTTGTAGCCAATAACCTGAAAAGTCTCTTCTCTGAGTCAGACACAATGCTTAGTCATGGCCGCGATCCCCATTAGCTGAAGTTAAAGGTCTAAGAGAAAATATGTCCTCTGCACTGCGTTCAGAGGCCTGTGTGTGCCACAACGCCTGAACCCGCTTTGCTCCGCTCGGCCTGCGTGTAAAACGCCTTCAAAACCTCCAAGTCTGACAGGATGTCCGACAGCAGAAACTACTCATTTCATTTCCAATTTCCCAAGCGTGCGCGTCCTGCTTTCTTCTCCACATCAGAGCTGATTAACATACCACCATCTTTTCCTCCTCTGTCCCATTGTCCCCACGAAAAAACACTATCAATCCAGACAGCATCCATACTGTACGCAGCCCAACCGTGACAAACCTGTCAGATCTATGGGAGCAGTCCCTCGGATAATACCACAAATAATCCAAAATTCGGAGCAACAGGGGCAGGGTGCTCGTCTCACAGCAGTTGCCCGGAAATGACACCCTCTTTATTTACGCTGCTTATTTTCTACCTAAATATCATGGAACCTTTCGATTAGTTAACTCTGTTAGTGCTTTCACGTGTGACTATGACAAGAGGGAAAACAGAATCCACGGCGGCGTTTACCTTCATCCTGGACAGAAGAAAACAAGGCTGGCTAGTTTCGAGCGAGCATGGAAAGCTGTTGGTGAGGTCAGTAAGCGCAGGAGCTGTCTGGTGGATCAACAAGTCCGATGACTCGCGTCATCTCCGAGCACTCCAAATGTTTGCAACCTTGCGATCTCGTCCTGGCATTGCAGGAACGGAATGCGGGCAAGGGACGCCTCTTGTTGTTAACGGGGGCGCGGTGTGCAAACTTGACGTGCTTCACCGAAGCCCGGGACAACAGTGAAAACATGACGTCCTCCTGTGGAGAGCGTAAAGGCCAGCGTGGAAGCGCCTCGAAGCAAAGATCTCGAGGCCATTTCAGTTTCCAATCCCTTCCACAGCCGCCACGTTTTCACGCCACCGAGATGAGCTTTTAATTCGCCGAGACACATGCTCCCCTCCGCATGCCGGTTTCTCTCTCCCGTCTCCCTGATGTCTCTGGCCTAAATACTAACGATCATCCCAAAAAAGACCTACAGGCAGTCTGAACCGGGGACCTGCGGCGAGGTTAGGGTTAGGGTTAGGGTTAGGGTTAGGGTTAGGGTTAGGGCTAGGGCTCGGAGTTCCCAAGCATTTTCAGTGATTACTGTCTCCAGTGTCTCCCAGAGAGTCTCAATGCGTGATGACAGTGAAGCTGGTCATTCTATGACCACTTCGCAACACTGCAAAACACACATCTGTATGCTCTAACATAGTAAGCAACATAGTAGTAACAAAGTACATTTGGCTGCAGCAACAAGTGATTCCACTTATCGAGTACAAGCGCTACCATTCCTCTCATTAAAGTGACTACACAGAGACAATGAGTGAGTGAGCTATTCCAACAGGTGTCATTATTAGGCTGTGATTTCGAATAAACTGTTGGAGTGGTATGACAGCATATTTTCCGCTGTCAGGGGAGTCAGGCGCTGCTCCTCGAGTGTCATTTTGTTGGTTAAAATTGCCTTGATCTGACAAATATGGCTTTGGAGCAAGCCCTGGATCTTTCATGAGCAAAACTAGAGAACCTTGCGAGTGAAAACTCCACTCGAGTGAGATTAGTGGGGTGGTCAACGGGGGGTGGGGGGGGGTGGGGGGTTCGGCTTGGCGGGCCGAAATCTTTGGTTTGCAGCAGTTTGAATGGGAAGCCAAAGTGCTGAGCAAACCGTTACGATAAAGAAGAGATTAGCTGCTGTCAGGGCACCGACTGCTTGTGCGTACAGCCAATGAAGAGGTATTAGAGCTGGACAAAGCTAGGGTACACTGGCCTGACGCCACTTCCTCCGCTGCACGTGCAAACACACACACACAGAGTCAGACAAAACTGCAAGCAAGCAAATGCTGGCACGGTGTTTCAAATAAATTGGGGCTCGGGGCACCCAAATGCCCTTTAGAGTTTAAAGAAAGGTTACCTTACTGACTAAAACCTGTCATAGAAAGAGATTAGAGCATCCTCCCTCATTATTACTTACGGGTTCACTGCTTTTTGGGCACCCCCCCCCCCCCTCTCATTTTAAGTGGTATCTTGTTCATCTTTATCCTCCTTTAATCACTGTTACGTTGAATTTGCGGTCTTTGGTCAGAAAATAACCAAGGACGCGGCCTGGGGCGTAGAAGGACCCCGACAGCATGCATTCTACGCATTCTTCTCCTACGCAGATGACCATGTCAGCAAAAATACTAAGCAACCGGCCGGGTTAAAACGAAAACAGTGGTCCCAACGTGGGATGCTCGCCCGGGGGACAGACCACATGGATTCATCCCTCTGCACTAGCAGAGGAGAATAGAGCAGTTCCAATCAAGGTGAGACGTGAGGAATGGGCGTTTGACCACTAGAACATGTTTTCTTTTTTTTTTCCCCCCCTCATAGCTCCAGGCTCTAGAGGACATAACGGCGCTTCTCTCGATGTATAGGAAGCTCATTTGTGATTACGTGTGGCCACTCAGACACAAGCGCACGCCGAAGGCATCCGAGAACAAAGGGTTTGCCAGCCACAGCGGCAGCGCGGCACATACGCGCAGGGGACGCGAGGGCAAAGGCGCAGAGTCACGCTCACGTTTAAGCAGGCGCACCAGGGCTCTTTCAGCAAACAGTGAGACACCAGATAGCTCGACAGGGTTCGCGCCTCTTTTGTTTCAGTCACTCAACTCACGTCAGTTGCGAAGGCTAAATAAAAGGTAAAAAATAAGCATAAGATTCCACGTTCCAAACCAATAGAAAATTCTAGTTTTTTTTTTTTTCTCTCTATTTGTTATTATCATTATTTATTATGTATTATTGTATTCATTGAATCATACACACACACACACACACACACACACATATATATATATATATATATATACTAACTCAATGATCCTATTGTTTCATATTGTTCTATTGTGCTATTCAATGCTACTGGAAATGTAAATTTCCCTTAGGGAGCCATCCCAAAGGGATAAAGAAAAGAAAAGTCGGAAGTATAAAGTCTATTGGGTTTATTGTGCATTCATTTTTGAGGTTGGAGACCTTTCCTTGATGGCTCATACATCCAAAATTGAGACCGCTATCCATTTGCCTTGTTCATCTGTCATTTGGCAAAAGTATTAAACTGGCACAGCTGGTTTCCATGAACTTTGCTGAAAGGGTGCAGGCCCAGGGACGAACTTGTATCATAATTTGGTGCAGACTCTGCCGTTCAATGGCATGTTCGGGGACTACAACTCGCCGGTACATTGGTGAGAGCACATGCAGCTCTTATTGAGATATAAATCTTACAAGTGTTGTAAACGTTAAGCATGTCATTTCTGTACTGGGGACTGGTAAACATGCTCAGGTGAGCATAAGGTGCATTTCTGTAGTTTAGGGCAGAACACATTACTTCGTCACACGGTTCATGGTTTTGCTTGGCAAGGCTTTTTTGGTGGTACAGAGTACAGTGTTCACAACTCGGATCAATCAACCAACCTTAACTTGAACTGTGCTAAGAAACTGGAGAAGCGGAGAAAACCCAGGCACGCGTGGGAAGACCTCCACACAGAAATAGCTAGGACGTAAACCCACAACCTTAGGCAACAGCACTGAGCCCCCGCTACACCACGTGGCTCTAAGAGAAAGTCAAGACTCTTGACAAACATTCAAGCATTTCGCAGTTTTGGCATCCTTAAAACGGGGATCGTTGCTGTCGTTGTTGCCCGATTGCTGCTGAATGGGCCACGCGTCTGCAGCGCAGCCTCGGCGCTAACTTCCCATCGTGTCAATGTACAGTGAGAGAAGCGGGGGAGCAAACTCCCGCTCCCGTCGAGCCCCTCGCTGTCTGGCTCCCGGGAGCTAATTGGGAGTCCGCTCCTGCTGACCTCGCCTCGCGCGCGGCCCTCGCCCTGACAGCGGAACCCTGCTCATTATCCCCCAACAAGGCTCGGCCTTGTCGCCACCGGGGGCCCGCCAGGGCGCACCTGGCTGACATCACGGCAAAAAAAAAAAGCGTCCCAGTCCCCCCCCCAACCCCCCCCTTCCCCAAAACCCCCCCGTTGCCGCGGCAACCACAAACTTGGCAGACGCCGCCTGGCAGCGTCCCGCTCGGCAGGGGATTGATTGGGTGAGCGATGCGGCGAGAGGTGGATTAGGAGGAGCATTATTGTCCGCGCCGGGGCGGAGGGACGCGCGGGCCCCCGAGCTGCGCCAGGCGCCCGGGAGGATGCTGGACTCGGCGGAGCGACGACGACGGCCCCGCAGTGAACTTGGCTTGACGCGCGCAGGCGAAGGATGCCTCTCATTTATCCATTACTCATTCATTTGCTAATGTGCTGCAAAACAAAAAAAAGAGGAAAATATGAAACGGCCCAGTGTCGTTGCCGGCCGAGCTGGCTGAGGCACCCGGCATGTATTTTTGTCACTCGCTTTGGATTGAAGCGTCTGCTCCGTGGCTAAATCTAGGTGTAAATGCGACAGATGAGCTGGACAAAGTGAGACAGATATGGTCAGGTCTTCGCCGTTCATTGTCGGTGTCTCCTTGATTAAAACACTGTAAATGTCACAGAGGCGACGTCGTAAGTGACCATAGTTGGATGTTAATATGACGTAAATATCATTTACGTGGAAAGATATCAGAACAGTTTGTAGTGATTGGTGTGTGCGCAGAGGAAAGCAGACGATGCACGGTGAACAGCAACCAAAGCTCAATACAGTTCAGTTCATCGCGTTCAAAGGGGAGTTTAGCAAGCCGGATAGCTGCAGTTAATACACTGTAGCGAGGACAGCTTACTCTCCATGGAGCCTGCTCTGCTCCCGTCTCCTCTTAGAGTAGTGCAGAAGAGGGAAAACCACTCAGCGACCGAGACAGGGAAGCAAAGTGCAGCTGTTGTTTGTCATCGTCCATTAGCGAAGCAGCCGGACGCACAAGTGGAAGCTGCAGCGAGAGGAAATGGTCAAGAGTTATTCTGTCGCCTGATTTCTGAACCTCATCAGCGCTATAAAGACCCCTGGGCCATGTTTTGTTGCTGCTCCCATCCTGCACTATCCCACAGCCGGCCCGTTTGGCATCATATCTGGTCACAGCCTCACACGTTTCGTTTATTAGATGACCAGCTGTTTTGTTATTGTTGCCATTGTTAATAAGAGGGCAAAAATAAGAGGGCATCTATTAAATGGAGGTCATGTAGGCTAGCACAGCAAACCTTGTTGGACTTGTTAGACATTAGTACTCTACATATAGTATATATATATAGTACTCTATATATTTGGACAAAACAAGCATTGTTATATCTACATTAAAGATTTCATCTATATGCCCTCATTATCTACCTCTTTGTATACTCTCTCTTCATTGAAAATATAGGCAGATTGTGGACAGATTGCAACAGTGGATTGTATTACATATGACCTCCTGAACACATTTTCTCAACCCAACTCGGCTATCTCAAGGCACTTTACAAAAGTGATCGACAATGTGTACAGAGAGGTGACATAGAGACCCTCGCAGCAGCTGAGAAACAACTCCCAAGAAAAACCCTGACAGGGCAAAAAAAAGGGAGAAATCTCAGGGTGAGAAACAGAGGAGGGGATCCTCACCCGGGATGGGCAGACGGGCAGAAGCCTAATGAAGAGAACAGGTGGTATGCCAGCTACAGCCATCCATAGTTTCACAACTACTGTATATTACCGTCATTGTCAGTATTGTAGTCTGAATGGCTGCCTGATAAGGTTTTGCGCAATAAAATGACTTGGTTCAGCTGGAGACCATATCTAATTCAAAATGGATGAATGCTGGCTTTCACTTTGTGTGTTGCTGACCCCATTAATCCACCTCCTACAAACGCATCCACTCTATGTCCCTTTTACTACTGCAAAACATAAATCCATCCATCCATACATCCATCCATCCATTTTCTTGCCTCACTTTAGAGCCTATGTTGCCTGTCCTCCTGCCGATGATAGAGCAAGAGGCAGGAAATGTACACCGGACAGGCCGCCAATCCATCGCAGGGCACAGAACCTAAATATGGGTTAAAATAACCTACTTGCAATGAGCTGTCAAGCTGGGGGCCCGCGTTTCAACATAAATGCATTGCTGTAATATTAGCCTGTGCACCAGAAAGAGGCCGTCTGTCCTGAATCGTCCATTTCAAGTATATATATGTTCCCAAAATGTGAATAAATTCCACCTCTTTTATAGTGCTGCTGCCTGTTGACAATGATTCCATTGGACCGTTTTACTGTTTATTGGCTTTGTTATTAATTATTATATCTCACCATATGTTGTGCTGTGAACACAGCACAACATGTCAATGTGTCTTGCAGGGGAGCACAAGCCACGGCTGCAGCAAGCCTGTCCTGATTTTCGCCTCTCCTCTTGTGCTCCTGCGCTAAACGGTTCAAGGAATAAGGAGGTTGTTGACCAGGCAACCTATCTCCCCCATCTTACTGGAGGAGGGGGGCGGGGGTTCGCCAGCTGTGATATGAATCAGATGCAGCCATTATTGGAATACAATGACCTGGCAACGGACCGTCTATCCCTCTCATCCCTCTCTCTCTCTCTCTCTCTGAACAAGGTTATCAGCAGAGATTATCGGGTTAGGACAATAGATTGAGATCCATATAGGTCACGAATGGTTTGGGCCTGAAATGTATCTCAGATAATGCTTTTTGTAACGTTTTGGTTTTTATATATATATATATATTTTTTTTTTTTTTTAGTACTTGGAGAAAGCATATCCCTCACAATAATAGAAATAAACGTTGCATTACATACACACATATCAGAATATTGCAATACAATGTAACACTATTAAAAAGATGTGTAGAATTAATATAGATATAATTACTCAGTGTACCACAAATGCTCACATCACAATCCAGAATTCCCTGGATACAGTTTCGGGTGCGATGGCAGCTACATAATCTAACGTGAAGTCTATGTTGGGGGGTTACAAAACGTGATTTCAACTTCAACTTTCAAGTTCGGAACGCATGTTTGTTAAAAAAAGTGGGTCATATAATGTTCCACTCTAATTTAGTGCTTAACATCGGCCCATACACATTACATAGAGAGCCTATAATGTCTTTTTGCAGTTTTTCCCTTGTTATTATCACTGTTTTTCCTATGGCTTATGAATAATTTAGCAGGTTTTAGGGATTCTAAATGCTTCAGACTGTTTTGCTAACTGTCACATACTCTGGATACATAACAGAGCCAAATGGCACATTTTAATCAATGACAAATGCTAACTGGCATACATCCCGTGTTCCATATTTATAGCCGTCATTATACATTGACTACAGCCAAACTGTAGCTTTCACACTGATTTTCACATTAATAGCAACACTGTGCTGACTCCTCCTTTCCTCCCCAACTTGATTATAACAAAATATTCATCACAATTTAACCTGAAATTGCAATTGATCTTTTCAAATTATTTTGTCTACATCTACATATTTTTTCTACATCTACAAGTTCATTGTACTAGTCTATTGATCAATACATACACAAAAGCTTTGACTGCAGGCATGGCGGGAGAAACACGTCTGAGATCTGTCTCGGTGGAAGGTCATTAGGAGGGCGTCCACGTTACATGTATCATCTCTCTAATATAAAAACTTTATGACGCCTGATGAGGCTGCAGCTGCTCAGAAGAATAGAAGAGAAGAAGAAAATAGTCTTCACCGTCATAGCACTATGAGGTACAGGGTAAAAGAAAATAGGAGGAAGGATGGAGAAGGATGATGATGTGCTCCGAAACACTTCTCTGAACCGTGGAGTGCATGACTTTTCAGACATTTCACCAGGCATGTGCTGTAGCTATGGGGCCGCTCTACTCTCTGCCGTGAGTCTTTGGCAATTAGGCAAGGACATGGAGAGAGGTGGGGGGGGGGGGGGGGGGGGGGGGATGGGGGTTGTGAGGAAGGGGTACTCTATTAAGCCCCAGAGTAGCAGGCAAACGGTCTCTGAAGACCTCAGGCTTCCTGTCAGGCTGTTCCGAGTATTACGGGAAGACATGTTGCAAGATTTGGGAGCGGAGGCTCTTTGATCAGTTAAATGTTGTGTGACGAGAACGCCGGCTGGCAGTTTCACCTGTTTGTGCTAAGTGTTTGGAGAGCTGCACTGAGATGTTGCAAGTCTAGCTGGTGGCGCTCGGCAAACCCGAGCTGTTTGTGTGCACTGTGGCAGACCAAATGACTACTGGAGACGAGGAGTTGAAGCTGTGAGCATGTTTCCGCCAGAGCAATGTATTAAAAACACAGAACAGCATCTATTTGGGATGATAGAGCCGGGTAGTTGTCACGGACACACTCGCTCAGTATCTTTCCATGGACTCCACCTACGCAGCCACACCTCCTCGTCAACCCAACTCTGCTCACCTGCCCGTTCTATCAGGGCAATCCTCCCCTGTATATTAACTCCAGCCCCATGCTCACACCTTGTCTGTTGACATCATCCACTCCATCTGCCCTGGAATACCAACCTGCCCCTCTGCCTTTGACTATTAATTATCTGGCTACCCCTGGCAGCCTGATCCACCTGCTTCATCCCTCTACCACCCACAAACTGTGTGAACCGCGTTTGGGTTCACCCTCTGCAAACGTATACTTAATTTCAACAATGAAATATAGAAATTAGTCCAGCAGACCATCCATCACCTTATTTTAGAGCATATACGGCACAGTTGGTAATACACCCAGGGCAGGTTGCAACTCCATGAAAAGGGCACACACACACACACACAGACTATCCACTCTCACAGTCTACAATCCATGTCAACATGCGTGTTTTTGGCTTGTGGAAGGAAACTAGAGTAAGTGGAGAAATCCATACGCACATAGAGAATATACAAGCTCCACAAAGAAAGACCTTTTCAAAGCTGGGACCTTCTTGCTGTGATAACACCTTTCACCAAACTCCATTCCTCCAACGTCAGTGCCTCCAGCAGAAACACATTAATCCCAGAGAACAAATTGTTGGTTTTGTAATTTGGCTTTCGAATAGATTATACAAATGCAAAATAAAGTGTGATTTTTAGAAGAGCTGAAAGCGGGATTATGTTATCTCTGCATGATCCAGGCTATTCCCAGTACTTTCAGCTAAGCAGCTGCTAGCTGTAGCATCCTGTTTAGAACACAGAAATGAGAGCAGTCTAAATCTTGACAAAGCCAACAAGAAAGCAAATATGCACAACATAAAATTAACTGAGGGAAATCTCCCCATTGAAACAAAATAATATCCATCCATTCATGTACCCATCCATGTATTATCACATCTGCTTTATATCCACTGGTCCAGTGGTAGTCTGCTGGTGTCTGTCTCCAACTCACATAGGGTGAAGTCTGGATTGTGTCCAATCTATCATGGGACACACAGACCATTCAGTGTCAGACTCAAATCTAGGAGCAACTTTAACCCCTTAAATAGGTCATAAATGTATCTCTCAAAACCTATTAAAAGGAGCTAGGCCTCACAGACTGTGTTTCACCATCTAAAAATCAAGGTCTGAAGCACGCCCATCATCCCGCTCCGCTTTAATATAAATACAATCACCACACTAGCATCAGTGGTTTTCCACTCGCTTTTGAGTCTGGTGAAAATGGTGTACAGTTTACAGCCCGCTAGCCTTATGTCACACTGTGAATGGTCACACTAGCGGTTCCTTAACCATCCAACAGTGGATGGATTTTGTTAAGAGGAGCTTCTGCAGAGAGATCAAAATCGTCACCAAAAGCCGCCTCTGCAGTGTCCACTTTGCCTGGGATAGTTTCACCAACTACAACGTGGAAACGGGTGGATTCTGCAGGTCTACCGGCACTCGTCAGTGGGGCCAAGGCCGCACCATCACCACCACTGGCATTACATGGCCGTTCTGTGCTCATGTCATAAATAGTTACTGTATAGTTTCCACGCAGAGAATTTGGTTGTCCGGACCAGACCAGACCGGCCTTGCCCAGTGAGATCTCAGCCCATACAGATCAAGCAGCCCACTCCTTCTGAGTATGAGAATAGAAAGGGGAAAGACAGAAAAAATGTATGTGTGTGTGTGTGGGGGTTTGTCATTTTTTGTTTGCTCGTTTGTCAATTCAGCCCCTGCTGCTTCAGGGCTCCTTGGAACTCCAGGTAGTGTGTGTGTGTGTGTGTGTGTGTGTGTGTGTGTGTGTGTGTGTGTGTGTGTGTGTGTGTGTGTGTGTGTGTGTGTGTGTGTGTGTGTGTGAGTGAGTGAGAGAGAGAGATATCCTTGATGGGGCATGGTTTCAGTGAAGCAGCAACATTCTTGCTATGAGGCAGCAGCACTAAGCATTGTGCTGCCCTGTGGCCATTTAATAATATTACAAACATGTTCTGGAGGAATAGTTCTGCATTGGTCCTATGAGCAATAATCCACTGATTCAGAGGTTAAAAGGCAGAGAAACTAGCGTCAGCTCTCTATTATCCACCTCATTAAATATGAACACGCCACTATCAGTGCTACGTGTTGTGGACTAATTGTCACACTGTCATATCCACTGGTTTCTTGTCTCTTTTTTTCCCCTTTTCCTAATGGAAAACACTGTTTGCGATACGTACATGCACAACATAATTGGAGTAGCTACAATTTGCTCTGTTTGAGCACTCAGAAGCTTCATTCTAGCCTTCTCCAACTGCCCAGTGTCAGTCACACAGAAGTTTTCTGTCAGGCTGAGAGGCTCCTCCATCTTGGAAGTGATCTATGATGTACAGCATGATAGCACTTAAAGGGGACCTAGAATGAAAAATCCTAATAAATTGAATAATAACAGTCTATGCGCAACCAAAGATGTACAGCAGATTGAAAGATATCACCACATCTTCACTGATATCAAATTCTGATGCCTAAGCGTTTATAAAACTTGCAACAGACAGAACATGATCCAAAATATGAGTCTAATGTAAACCATTCGACTCATGTACACAAGTAACTGAAGGTGAGTTTCAGACATATAAAGCTGGATATGTACATGCCCCATGGCTTTATCGCTCAGCTTACCATTGTTTTAGGCAAAAGCTCCTTGGGTTTGCAAGGAATGGAAAGACCCATGATCATTCCTGTGACTGACGAGCAAAACAGCCAAGAAGCATAAAGCCTATGTGTGGGGGCCAGATAAGGACAGAAGGGTGCCAGATTTGTGCAGAAATTGACCTTCATATTTCAGTACCTAAAAACGGGACATTAAGACAATAACAAAGAAACATATGAGGCATTTCTGATAAAATAGCTGTCAACACCAGAAAACAAGAAAAATTCAGCCATTCAACCATTCTAGGTCTTCTTTGAGACAAGAGACTGGGATTAACTTTCAGTAGTGTCATTAAGAGCAATGCAAAATTGAACAAGGATAGTACTAGACTACACCAGAGCTGATTCAGCCTGCATCGACAGACCTTCACTGCTGTCAGCAGGTCACAGAGCAGGGATGTACACACAGTAAGCAGCAGCAAATATAATTTCCCTTAATCGGCCCACAATGGGGAAATTCCAGGCAGTTACAGCAGCCAGTGAGCAATATGAGGTATGAGGTGTCTTGCTCAGAGAACCTGTGACCTCTGGGTCCCTGAACAAACCTCAACTGACCCCGGTGGAACTGCAATATGCCAGGTCGATGCGTGGTGTGGACAAAGCAAACTCCTATTCCTTCTCCCCGTTCCAAAAATCAATTCAACATACGGTCTCTGGCTAGGGGATGCATCAGATATTAAGCTGAGAACATACTTCACAACGATGCTCTACATGGAAATACAGTGGTAATGGCAAAGTGATGAATGGGATTAATTACTCTGCAGCAGGGAAGGAGACAGCCAGGAGCTGTTGAGGAGCACACAGTTTTCAATGATCAACATGAAGCCATAGAGGCAGGCCGGAGCAGGAGCAGCCAGCCAGGCAGCAAGGTGCTCTTCACCCCCCCCCCCCCCCCCCCCCCCCCCCCCCACACACACACACACACACCCCTCACATACAGCTCTCACGCTGCTGCTGCTGCTGCTGATGATGATGATGATGATGATGATGGTGGTGGTGGTGGTGGTGGTGATGACAGTAACGTTGAGGGGACACAGCCCTGGCTGCACAAAGCCGCCAAGCCGCTGACACCTGCGCAAACCGTGCGGATATCCGCTCAAACGTCGCTCAGCTTTCACAATAAGACGCTCTTTTGCTTCGGCCCACCCCCACCCTCTACAGCCCTCCATCCTCCTCCGACCCCCACACCCCCCGACCCCGAGAGGATGCACGGACAGACGGGAGGATGGACGGACGGATGGATGGACCGATGGCGAGTGAATAGTGGGCTTTCCATTTTCAGTGTACAGTCAGTGCAAGCGCACCACAGCCCTTCAGCGCATCATAATAAAACACGCGCACGCACGCACGCGCGCACACACACTTACACGCGCACACGCACAAGCACAATCCCTACCATTCCACGCCTAATAAGCTGGTATAATGAAACAGCAAGAATATATAAGCATAACATCTGGCACACAGTGAGAACAGAGGCTGTGCAGCAGCCAGCCATGTTGCCAGCAGGCTGCTCCATCCTCGCATCATTTTCAAGCATTTCTGCACAGGCTGGAGGTGTGAGGAGGCTGCGATGACATTGCGCCTGCTTACTGTGGAATAATTCCCGGGAGGGGGTGGGGGGGGGGCTGGAGAGCCTCCTGCTCCCTCTCGACTCTCCCCTCCTGTCCGACGAGCGATGTTTCTCCCAAATTCAGACCATGCAGAGCAGGGAGTCAGTCATTCCTCAATCCTCCGTAGGGTTTGGTCCAAAGGATAGAGGCAGCGCCAGCATCCGGGAGGATGGAAGGAAGTAGAGCCAGCTGTGGGAGGAAATGAGGGAGGAAATGAAGGAGGAAGGAAGGAGCGGCCCGGCCGGAGCTGCGCTGCGCACAGGAGAGGATGGAGGCAGCGGCAGAGATGCTCCCTGTCTCTCTGACTCTCTCTCTCTCCCTCTCCCTCTCTCTGTCTCTCTCTCTCCCTCCCTCCCCCCTCCACCTCCCCCCGCCAGACAGACTGACAGACTGTGGTGACAGACCAGTGTCGGCAGCGACACCCACCGGTGAAGAGACGAAGTGCAACATTAGAGCCCGCACCCGGGAGCGCTCCTGCTGGCCATAGGTCTGTCACATCACATGCAGGTATCCAAGTTAAGTCATTGCTAAACTAAACCATTCTGAGCATACATTATCCTTCACAGACCTATGAGCAATTTAGGGTGCATTCACGCAGTGCAGATGGCCGAGCCTCGAGTTCCACAAAGTCCAGACTTTTGGATGGTCGAATGCCTCTGGTTGCCCATAAAAGTGGATGTTGGTTGGGATTCTAGAACAAGCTGTTGGGTTGTGAATGGAAAACCTGCCAAAAACATGTTTTTTTTCCTTCCTTGTTGGTGCTTGTTCAGGCTTAGCACACCACAGGTGGACAGCTGGTGGAACTGCGTGATGATGTCCATGTGGACCGTGGTCTGCTTCAAAAGTGATTCGTGAACGCAGACCGGATTAAGCAAGTCCTGGACTATCCTGGTATGATGGCAACACCAGTCAAAACGCTTTCAACATGCCTGGTTGGGGACTGTGGGAGTACTGGAGGAAAACTCACCCAGACAGTGGTTAGCCATGAAGTGATAGTGCCATCCATCGAGCAGACATTGCAACATGAACGCGTACACACGACAGCCCATTATCCAGACCCAAATCCAAATTTTAGCCATGTTTCCATGATGTTTTCCTCATCCCTCTCACATACCTTCTGTGAGTGAAGTGACACCCAACATAACGTTTCCGCAATATTAAGACAGAAAGGGACAGATTCCCCTGACCAACATCCAGGTTAAAGTGTGAGAGGCCGCCAATGCCACACACAAGTTTGCCTTACCATAATCTCCAATCCCTGGAGGTAGTTGTCATCTACTGTCACTGAAATTAATAGGGATTCAAATCTGATTGAATTCATATTATTTTGCTCTTCTCAAGTGGAACAGTGGTAAATATGATATAAATATAACATAATCTAAGTCGTAAAATGACCTATCATGACTTACATAAGAGACTCTACAAGAGAAATACAGACCAACATTAACATGACAGCATGGAGAGTTAAGAATGTCATTACATTACGTTCATTATATACACACAGGAGATAAAACAGCATCATGACCTGTGCATTGATATAGTTGTGGTTGAGGGCTGGGAGCCTACTATTTTTGAATAGGAAAAGGCTGGCATAAAGGTTATTTACCCACAAATATCTCTGTTAGCGATGCCCATATCTTGGACTAGACTAGACAAGATCATCTTTAAACAAGTAGATTTTAGAGAAATGTTTGCTGCTCACTGACAGTTACAGTGTAAGCAGGCCTAGAGAGTCTGGCTAAATATGTAGTTAAGTGGAAGATAGCTTTTCTTACTACTGAGCAACTGAAGTGCAGAAGTCAAGTGTCTCTGGGAAGCTTTTACTTCTTAAAGACCTCTCAGGGCAGGCTCAGCAAGCACCAGGACACTGTTTCCAAATGAACTATGATAGAAGATGTGATTTCCCTGCCTTTGTATCACTGGCTATTAAACCTTTGCTGCGCTGAGGACAGAATACAATCCATGCACACGCATGCCAAATCAGGACAAAGCCTTCACTGAAGGGAGTTGCAAACACAAATGGAGACTAGAAAAAGTTTGTAACATCCTCTGACTCTTTTCTGTCTATGGCTCTGTCTGTATTTGTCTCTCCCTCCCTCCCTCCCTCCCTCCCTCTCTCTCTCTCTCTCTCTCTCTCTCTGATGCCCTAGCTGTCGCTCTCCCCCAGTCGCTTTCTGCCTCTCTGTCCTTCACTTCCTTTTTGTCTAACATTTCTTTGTTCAGTCAACTGTGAGCTATTTCCAAATGCCACAGTCACTGGCATCAATGGCAAACTAAATCTTGCACACATTGTTCTCGCATGCACTGCTTGCTTCATTGCACAAAGAATGACTCGGGATGTTCACATTATCTGCACAGATCACAGCCAAAATGTCAGACTTCAAGAACAATCAACAATGGCCATATGATTCTAGACAAGCCTATGCGGGCAGTCGCAGCCTGAAACTTAAGGCCCACGTGCATATCGCAAACATGCAATTTAGATTACGTTTTGACTCCGAGAGTGACTCATTTATTTGCTGTAATGATACAGCAAATGTCAGCGTGTCAGCTTGCACCATTGCTCGCAGCACACACACACACACTATCGGAGCTATTCTTATCCACGGCCCATCCTCTGCTGCTCTAATGACCCGACATCTCCACAGGGATCATTAAAGTTTCATCTGACCTAATCTAAAAATTGAAGTCCCCCTAAGCAAGGCACTTGTCTGCTCAAGTGAAGCTGCTCAGGGTCCGTGTGTATTGTACTGCCGAGCTGCTCGCAGGTGTTAGAGAATGTCTGTGTGTGTGTGTGTGTGTGTGTCTGTGTGCATCTGTTTGAAGTGCAATGCTGCAGGGGGGAACACATGCTCATTTAAACCTATGTTAACACAGAAGATTATGTCAACCCGTGGCTGTTGAATCGTAAGCAGACAGCGTTGATGAGACAGCGAGGCAGTTATGCTCCAGTGGGGGGGGCTCGCCTTTCCTTGTCGCCTCTCCCGTCTCTCTGCTTTGCATTTCATCATGTCTGCATGCATCTCTCTCATCTGTGTCAATGTTCCGCTACCTGTCCTCTGCTGTGTGCTCTGTCCTCCCCCAGGGTCTTCGTGGTCGTGAGGAAGGTTATGTGGCTCATATTCTACCGATACAAGAACAAGCAATGAAATAAAAAATTGCCATGTGAAGAAGTCTGGAGTCCAGCATGACATCACACGCCCCCTCTCTGTGTAGATCATAGACTGTGTCTTCCAGTCTGAAAAGTGAAGCCAACATGGATGTGACTTAACTTCTGTTAGGGCTGGCTCCAATACACATACATACAAAATATGAAATACTCATTCAGTATTTTTGTTCACACCTCATAATGGTTTCATCAGCAAAAGTTTCTCATGATCTGGTGATCAGTTTGCAAATAATTCCATGATTAATAAGATAATAGAGCTTCAAAAAACTGCATTATTAGGGGCATGCCTTAAAAACAAAAGTAGGGACAGAACCTGGATTAATGAATTATTTGGGTGGAGAGCAGAGGTAGAGGGAAGTGTGGCCCATGGCAGACTTTGGTTTGGTCTACAGACAGTGCACAACAGCCAACCTAGCAGGTTTTGCTTTTTGCTCCTTTAAGCCTTCATTTTAAAATCAAGGCGTCGGGATGGGAGTCTGAGTGGGGAGAGAATGGCCAGCCTCAGAGGTAGACCTCACATGTTTATCGATGGCACTGCAGGAAGATACTGTAGGTGATACTGATCCACCCCACAAACTGCCACAAACAATACATCCACAAAGATATGTACACCACTGTGGGCACAGCTAGTGGAGATCAGCAGCCACCGCCGTGTGTCGGAGAAGCATCCCATCCACTGTTTGAGAACCATCAGCCAAAGCTGGTCTGATTTTTCTAGCTCTTTCTAGCTCTGAGGAGATAAAACCACAAGGGGAGGAAGCGGTGAGACGACAGTGCCCGCTGTGGTAGTGACACGATAACTTCTGCTATCGGGCCCGTTGCTGGAACTATCTCTGCCACGAGACGGTGACATTGGCAGACATGAACTGTTGGACTGATGGACGCGTCGCTCCAGAGGAGGCAGCACGTAGACACACGAACAGGCAGAATACTGTCAGTGACACTGTCAAGCCCACCAGTGTCCCGTCGTCTTCAGCCTGAGTGCTTGGGTGACAACATTCACAAATGAAATTGCACTCAATCACTTCGGGGCGTGGCTTTAGCAGTCTCAGCTCAAGAAGAGCAGCGTGGCCGAGGAGAGCTGGTTGAACAACTCACGAGCCTGGACTTCAGCCCAGGAGCTAGATGGTGCTAGACGGCAGAACAGGAGGGGATAAACAGCCGAACCAAAAGGTTGCTGCTCATATTTGTTAGGGAGCCTGCTTGGTAGCAATATCAGCAGTCAGATTTATTGTATCTATGACAAGTATCTACTTATTAAAGCTGGAACACACAGAATTCTTTTTGGCTTATTCATATGGCTGCAAATGAAGGGAGATAGTGGTGAAGTGGCTGATGAAGTCTAACCTATTTCCAGCAACTTGACAAGAACTGGGCCTATAGGGTATTCTGGACATGATTCATTGAGGCCATGTCAGGATTGTCCCACAGGATTGCAACCAGACTCTGTGGATCCCTTTTACATGCCTCCGCCCCGGCCATCTCCACGGCTGTGTTGACACAGCAGGTCTTAATGCGCCGTTTGATTTTTTACACAGATCCAATCTTTTGTTCGGCTGTTCACACTACTTTTCAAATGTGACCTATATGTGACTCCCCGGCGAACAGTTCGCAGCCCATAATCACAGTAGCATAACAATGACACCATCGTGGAAAGGACTTGGCCACGCACAGTGACGCAGGCCATGCTTCGATGTCACGTGGCAGTAATTCATGCGGCCCAGCCAGAGAAAGGGAAGCTTATTGACTTTGGTTCTACGGCGTCACCAAGACTCTCATAGCTGAGATGTCAAGGATGGCAGCTAAGAAGGAGGGACTGGTCAATGGGATCCACATTTCCCAGGGGCTCTGGGGGGGGGGCTTTCACAGCCACCTAATTGGTCGAATACGGACTAATTCACAAAGCTTAGAGCCTGGGGAACAACGTGGAAACCAAGCTGAGAGAGGAGGGGAGGGAGTGGCTCTCAGCGTCTTTCGTTCTAGCAATATTATCGGCTCGGGAGGAATTATACAGCTACCTGGCATGACAAATAAGGCGTCATTGAAAAGCTTAAAGCCTGGGAACCTTGTGAACTCCCGAAAGTCACTCTAGTTGTACAGAGGATTCAATGCGAAAGAGAACTCACTTCATCTGATCAAGTCATCAAGGATCATTAGTGGTGGAAACAAAACACACTCAAATCATTTGATTTAAGAGATACTCAAAGTTACTCGTATGGTCCTTCAGTATTACATCTAATTTTCATGCTTTTCATTCATTCTCTCCACACTATTCTGTGCTATTCTTTAACTCTTCCCAAATTCTATTTGGTCTCGTTTTATTGGATGTCTTTTTGGCCCAGCATTAACCTTAACAGAAAGATTTTAATGTGCTTTTTTTCACGTTTTTTTAATTAAAGAGGGGGCACTTGGAACTGATGGGACTTTTTTCTTTAACTGCAATCTGTAACGTTTTCCTACTGCACTGTGATGTAATTGCCAAGTTTATCGTCCCGCCTGCAAATGGTGTGTAGCAGCTTAATGCAAAGACAGGTGCGGACAGGGTAAAAGAGGAAGAAAATACAAGAGAGGGGGATGGCGCACACACAGTCAGGGAGTAAGTGCCTCTAGATCCTAGCCACAGCACAGATTTTTGATTTTTTAAACTTCCCAGTTTTGTCTTGCAGAAACCCTGCACCTCAAATACAAAGATTAGAAGTTGTTTCCACAGCAACGTGGTCTCCGGCTATATTCACACGGCAGGCCGTTAATGCTCAATTTTTTATCTTTTTTTGTGTGGCTGTTCACATTACTTTTCAAACGTGGCCCCTATTTGACTCCTGTGTGACCAGTTCACGGCCCAGAGCAGACCTGCACGTCAAGAAAAATAACAATGACGCTGTCACGTATGCATAGCATCTGTTTATGGAAGCAAATGGATACCACTAGTGTTACATTAACTTTCCAGTTTTTGAGCAGTGGAAGCCAGTGTCGGTATGAACTAATTTGTTGCTGTTATCCACATCCCATTCAGGACCTGCTCTGAAAGCGATCCAGGTTGGATTTAAAAAGACTGGATTTCATGCGACTGAGTCACATGTGGGCAAAAAGATCAGAATTGAATTGCATTTCACAGCCCGTTTGCTCTCAAGAAATGGCTGTATAATAGTCTGCCTCTTCTTTTTCTTCTTTTTGCATTGCTCTGACATTTTCCTCTATTAGAATAAATGTGGAATCATCCTGTCTTCACTTTTTTATGGTTCATATTTTATTGGAATTTTGGAATATCACACATTACAAGTATACATGTTGTAAATGTTGGTTACTTAGCAATTCTGAGACTTATATACAAAATACACAGATAACCATAGAGTAGAGTGCTTGCACTCCAACTAACAAGAAAAAAACAGAACAGCACAACAAACAGAAAATTAAAAAGGGGAAATGGGGGATACATGCTCAGCGGTGCTATGTGTACTGTTCAGATTGATAATCCTATCTCTCTCTCCTAATCAGGATCTTTCATGTTGGACAAGTAAGGCTCCCTTTTCAAATGAAAGCTTTCCACTCTATTAGTATGTATTATAGGTCCTCCGGTACAATTCATCTAGCTAAGTGAGTGTGTAAGAGGTTGACAAGGGAGGGGTGATGATGCCTTCCATTCTGAAATAAGAAGTCTGCATCCCAGTATCAGTGCTACCTGAATCCACTCTGTTACATGGATGATAGGTCATCAAGAAGGGACGGGTTTTCTAGTTGAAATGACATGCATCAAGAACTATTGTTTTTATATCATCATGTCCTAAGTCTTACACGTATACACATTCACATTTAGTCATGTTGACAGCAGCGCCATCCTGTGGTATAAAATGTATTGTGCAGAGTATTGACAGGCGTTTAGCTGGTTATTAAGCAGTTTCTCTGACTCTGTTACATTTTTTTATTATTAAGAGAGAAAGTTTACTTAAGGAAGGAGTGAACGCATTGCGTGTTTTTGATGTCATTACATGATAGTGTTGGCTGGAAGTTACATGAAAGGTGGAAATTTAACGCCAGAACCACCAACAATGCAGTACCTCCTCGAACCGCCGTGAGGTCATAAAACAGCAAATTAGAAGTCTGTTACTGAAATATTTTGACTTTTTTTTTTTCAAAAGAGCAGGTAAAAGTGAATGTAAAGTAAAGTATCATAAAGCCAGAACTTCATGAATTTTGACACATTAGAAATTATTTTATTTTTGTAATACACTGTAACACTTCCGCCCGGTTGAGTAGCTCTCCAAACAGTCCCATCCTTTCCAGTCTCCTGCATCAACTTGCCGTGGCTGAATCGATCCTGAACAGCATAGATAATTGCATTAGTTTAGTTGGAAAAACGGTGGCAGCAACAATATGATAATCATGACGTTGTCTATATTGCCTATGTGTGTGTGTGAGAGAAACGGTTGCTTTGGCAATGTACAGTGTTACGTCATGCCAGTAAAGCCATTTGAATTGAATTGAATAGAAATGAACTGAAATGAATTGACAGAGAGAGAGTTCCGCGTCTCCAGAACCTGCTCCCAAAGGCAGTGAAGATGTGGGCAGAGGCTGAGTAGGTGGAGCTTGCTCAATATTGATAGAATAGAAAAACTAAATTAGAGCTTGACTTTGTCAGCAAATCTGAAAAGTTGCAGGTATAGTATTCAGACTTAGACATGAAATGGCATTATGAGGCAAATATATGACATAATATGTTTTGGTGACCTACTCACCAGACACATCACTATAGTCTGGTAATTTTTCTCCATCCGACTCACCATCCTCGATGTCCTGCAGCATTTCTAAAGCCTGGCTGACAGTCATAGTGCGTTCCCTCCAATCCATTTTGACTGACCGACTGACCAACTGACAAACTGGCTAACTGAGTGACTAAATTCGAAAAATAACAAGCTTTATGTTTTGGTTGCCTAGCAACCGCTCAATTAATGTATCTTTTTGAAAAGTGTACTTGTGTGTCTATGAATGTGTGGCACTACTGTACAGTGTTTGTGGCTGTGTATCTGACTGGATATAAGATGTATATGGCTGTGTAAATGAAGTCTATTTCCCCTATTTTCCATTAGAATGAATGGAGGTCAAAATGACCTCTTGGCGGTTCTAGGTAAAACAACTCTTTTTTTTTTCCTCTCTCTTTTATTTCAGAACCACCAAAACGCAGAAACGAGATGGTGTAGAACACATATTTAGGAAAAGCCACCGAGTAACAGACGTAGGGTTTTTACACAAACAGAGTTACGTGTATTTGAAAAGCCCTCTCTCTTTCTTTTTCTCGGAGGAGAGGCCAGGCCAGGCGACTGCTCCATTCACTCCCCGAGACACTGAGTGTCTGTGTGTGGGACAATATTGCAGCACTCATCCAATGACTGTGTGTTTTCACAGCAGTGAAAAAGAATATTGTCTGCAGCTCCACTTGAGTTCATCGACTGATGGATGTAAAGCCAGTGGCGTGGCGTGGGGAAAACTTCTGAGGAAGCCAAGTGAAGCCAAGCTGTGTATATAAAATAAATAAATTGATAAATAATAAATTGCTCGGTTTATTTATTTATCTATTTATTTATAGATAAATGAATAGATAAATAAATAAACAGAGCACTTAGATCATTTTGAATGGAGAGATCTGTGACGATAAAGGTCAGGTATGGTCAGGTAGAGCAATATCACAATTTATTTTTCTTTTCTTGTTTTGGGCAAAAATCAAAAACCAAGGGAGCTACTTTTACCTGTGCACTATATGCACAGCACAACATGCACACAGCACAACATGCTCCATTTGTGTCTCACATGGAACTTGATGGCTTCCTCATAATAGAGGAAGCCAGTGTCAAGCCAAAAATTGATTGCTGCCAGAAATTGATTTCCAGTCCGCACAGTCTGTTTAAGTTGAAAAGCGCAGCTTATGTGCCTCTAAGCCTGCTTTCATCAGGCTCAAAAAGCCAGTATGCCAGAGATTATATTTATGGTGCATATATGTGGGACAATTGTGCATATCTAAAAAATGTCTGCCTTTGCTGTTTAGAATGTAATCAAGTGTTATTGATGCCGATATTGAATGATGGAATCAATGTAGTGATGTCTTACTCAATTTGTCATCACCTGCAGTGGCAATGGAATCTTCCACCTAAGGCCTGTCACTCTGCAGGTGATTCAGTAGGTGATTCAGTATCTCAGTATCTCAGTATTTAAATCCCCCACATATTCATTTTCAGTGCTACCACAAGCTATCGGCCCTTCCAGACATGCAACCTGCTTTCTGATTGTGACTAAGAGTGAGTTCTGCCTCGGCTACCCGGGCTGTTTTAGTCTGATCACCCACAGCGAACCTATCCACCTGCCTTCTCTCCTCGTATACAAATTCTGTCCTTTCCCTGTTCCTCCATGCCAGTGCCTTCCATGCACATCGTCCTCGGCTGCGTTCCTGGTCCAGAAGAGACTATGTTTGTTCCATAGCTCTGGGTTAGCTCCAGCTGACTATACTGCTGCCACCATCTTGGTAGTGGCTGCCTGCAAAACTCCAGTGACTGTGTCTGCCACCACCATCTTAGTGGAGGCTACCTGCAGTGATTCTGGCACAATTCCAAACAAGCCCCTTACTTACTCACTGACTTGGGGGCGCAGTCACAGGAAGTCCATGAGTGTGTGAGGGCTGTTCCATTAGCATTGAATGAGCCCTTTGTGGTCCCTATGGCGAGTCAGCATCAGTGGCAACTTATCGCCAGTTAATAGCGTTGTGAAGTCAAATACAGGAGATGCTGTCACAATACCAGAAATGTAATTGACCACATCATGCAGCACCCCTGGCATTTGCCCATATTACCCTGTGGCCAGTCTGTCAGTGAATAAGATAATCATTTTAAAAATACCTCACGTCCATCTTGTAAAGTAAGTGCTTGGATGAGGATTGAATCCTTATTAATCAAGGCATCACCTTAGTCGGGGCAGCGAAACCCAGATTAAATAAAACCCACCGTTCAACTTCCATCTTCTCCTGAGCATATGCATTCCTGCCTTTCTTTTTGTGTAGTTTCTTCGCTATAATTTGGTCTCTTTTTGACATTTCTGCACATAAACCCTTGAACTATCCTAAAATGAAAAAAAATCATTGAGTTTTAGGCACACAATTGGGTAAAAAGAGAGTACACTTATGGTTTTGTTTTTTTTCTTGGTCATTTTAGGGGGCCCAGTGTCCTAAATGCAAAGCCAACAGTGTGGGAATACCAACCAGTTAAAGTAAAAATAACATTTCATCTTTACATCACCTTTTTATTTAAGACAAGTTGGTAGAAGTTGAGGAAAAAATAACAAATTGCTGGGAATCTGAGACACATCTAACAACAATAAAGCTGTTATTAAACAATCTAAGGCTACATTTATGCCTACAAGTTAAAATGAATAGATTGTCTTGTCAGATTGTCTAATAAACATAGTCATACAGCTGTTGAGCTATTTTTCAAGTCTTTAGGACTGGGAGTTTCTTCGCTATATGTTTGTTTAGGGAATGAATGTGGTATATGTTAAGTGGTCCCTCAGGCAACTAACATACAATGCATCCTGTGACTTCCTAGAAGTAATACACACAAATGTTTTTCTTTGGCTTGCTGCCGAGTTCTCCTCTCCTGTGTCAACCCTATAACTGTGTCATTACCTTCAGTGAGATAGCTCCCCCTATAGATGTGCTCTGGTACTGTTTTCATATTAACTTACATTTCAGTTTACCACACATCCATTTGAATGTTGCAAGAAAAAGGAACAAAAAAAGAGACAAGACCACAAGGAACCAATATTGTAGCTATAATTTGTCACATGACTTTTAAGAATCCATATTGAAATCCTTTTTTGGGGAACAATACATCATCAGGCAGGGAAGTGACCATTGACTGAATTAGGAATTGCAACATGCACTGAGTCAAGAACGGCCTGATTTTCCACCTGTTGTATAGAGTAAAGCAGCATGACCTCTCCTGTGAGGGAGTGCTGGTAATCAATCATGGTGGTGGGGGGGTTGGGGCTTGGTCACAACAGGGAGTGTGGGACAGAGCTGGATCTGATGTATCCATTGCTGAGTTTACTGGATGCAGATGAACACGTCCAGTTCATAACCAAATATGCAGTGTTGTGCAAGTTCACACTTTTCATGACCTAGTACAAAGTCCCCACCCCCCACCCCGCACACTCACACACACACACACACACACACACACACACTGAATCCGATTCGTTGTGTGAGGCTGCTACCTATGGTCCCACTTGGGCAGGAGCTGTGGCGTGGCCCTAATCCTACTACTACTCTTTTCTACTCCTACTACTAGCAGTACTATCTATCAAAAGATGATCGTCAGAAAATTCATCTGAATGGATCTAAAATCGATTGCAATTCAGGTCGTTTCGTATTTATCTATTTTGCCATGACTAACAGTGGGGCATTATCATCACCTACACAGCTAGATTGGCTCCAAGGTGATGACGTGTATAACCCGGAAGAGGAGGGCCGGCAGTGACCTCCGTACTTGCTGTGTACGTACGTACGGTGATGGAGGAGGATGTGTGAACAGACCCTCGATTGTTCCGTGGCTCCGTGAACAACCCTCGGCTCGCTCCAGCGACTGAACCGCAGCACCGCGGAGCACAGAGCGGCTGCTTCCCCGGAGGAATGCCGCGGCGCACCGAGGGGACAGACTCCCGCTGCTAAACGCTTCCTTCTGCAGCCTCGGCGGAGGGTGACAGCCCCCGGCGGGTCCTCCTTCTAGACAGCGCGGGGAAGGCAGCTGGAGGCCCGGCGCCGGAGCTCTGTTGCCCGGGTGTAGCCACGTCAGCTCTCCGCTACCCCGGCCAAGGGAACCCGGCTGCTCCGCCATGGCTCCGATGGGAATCCGCCTGTCCCCGCTCGGTGTGGCGGTGTTCTGCCTGCTCGGGGTCGGCGTCATCTACCACCTGTACGCCGGGGTCCTGTCCACCCGCTGGGCTGCCTTCAGGTCAGTAACCCCCCCCCCCCCCCCTCTCCCCAGTAGGATGTGATGGGGGTGCAACAGCCGTGCCGTAGAGCACTGTTGCACGATATAGCCAGACCTGTCTGAGTCCTGCCAGTACTGGTTGTTCAGGTCCTGCAGGTGGATGTGGAGCTAGATGGAGTTGGAGGTGTGTCTGACTGACCGAGGCCTTCAATGCAAATTGCATAGCGTTATGTTTTGTCTCCCTCCACATGAGCGTTTATGGGCCTTTGACTGGGTTTGTAGATGTAGATGGTAGGAGTATAGACCAAACGAGTACCTGGTGACTCAGGAATCAACTTTTAATCCAGCCGACAGCTGTAACATATGCTTGTGTCGATCGCATGTTTGTAATGTAGGTAGGGCTGGGTGTCAAGCGTCACTGTCTTTGAATGGGAGACGCTAATTGGCAGGTTGTGTCCGGTATGACCACCAGTCCAATCCAGATCCTCTGGTCTTTCGGGGGTCTTTTCGAGTGTTTTTTTTTTTTACGTGACACCTCGCTCCGCTGCTTGCTGTAAGCGTTCTGTGGAGGAACGCCGAGTCCTGGTCGGCGTACAGCTCTGGGTCGCGTCTGAACTTCCTCGCTCGCGAATCGAAGCCAGCGAAGGCCGATCCACGGCCGGATCTGACCTAGCGTGACGCTCTCGGGGTGAACGTGGGTTCGATGTCTCCTGTGCTCTCTGCAGGCAGAAGAGAAAGGTGGACCTGAGGGAGCTGCTGGCTGTCTCAGTGGAGGCGGCAGTGCTTGGTGGTAAAGAGGTAAACGCTGTTTTTCTGCTCAGGTAGTGCATCATAATGTATCGTAATCAGTGTTTTGTGTTATTTGTTTGGCATTTATGACGATTTACTGGGCCGATTCAAAGCATGGTTCTTGTGTTTTCACAGATTGTCCATGTTGACATACTCCTTATATGAAGTTTGCGCTCCAGGTGAATACAGTTTTATCAGCGCACGGGTTGTGAGTTGCTTTCTGCTCCTCAGGTGAAGACGGTGCGGAAAGAGAATGGCCTGAATGAGAAGTCCAAGGGCAAGACGAGGGAGGGCGCCAGTGAGCCCCTGACCATGGGTGACCTGCAGTCCCACAGGAAGATGTTCAACCTCATCAAGAACACCTTTCCGGAAATCACGGTGAGGACGGCCGCCCGGGCCAGACTTCGCCGAAACAGAGAGGTGGGAGCGTGACGCTCGGATCAAACGGCGTCCGTGATTGGTATTCGATCTCCAGGTGTACAGCGAGGAGCATGACAACGTGGTGGACAAGGTGACCTGGAGCCGGGACATCCCAGCCGACATCCTGAACAAGATCGAGGCGGGCAGGGAGGTGTCCCCCGAGAGCATCACCGTGTGGATCGATCCCCTGGATGCCACGCAGGAGTACACAGGTGTGCGATGCCAGCGTAAAACGAGGGTTCCATCTCGGCGGCGGGGCGGCACGCCAAGTTGGCGCTCGGCGTTTATGAGCCCCGGGTTTGATCACCAGTCCCTCCCCGCCCAGCATGTAAATGAGAGTAAGGAAATCCAGCTGCAGTCAAGGGCAGCATGGGCGAGCACAGGGGGTGGAGTGAGAGAGTTGAATGAGGACCAAGAGGTCAGTCTGCAGGGCGTCCCATCCGCGGCGGAGTGAAGATGATGTTTCTTAAAACCCCCCTCACAGCTGTATTCCAGGTTGCAGGCTTGGAAACGATGCATTTACAAGTTGTCACCGGTCATTTCCACGCACACCTCAGCCCACCAGGAAAGCTTTCACTCACGGGTCATTTTCACGGAGAAAAGCAGTCACTGAAAAGCGAAAAGCTCCTTTTAAATCGGTCATTTCTCGAGAGAGAGAGAGAGAGAGAGAGAGAGGACGTCTTCGGTGGCTACCTTTTGGCACGGAGCGCAGGCCAGACATGGTTGTGAAAGCAAACACGATACAGCTGGAAAATGACATGGCCTGGTCTTCTCAGCCGTATAGCTCTATCTCAATCTATCTGCTCACCTTAATCCCGAGATTACCCGTTGTACTCCACGGTAATGCCAACACAAACACACTGTCCGGTGGCCGCGCACTAGATCGGGGATCAGTGGCTGTTGATCGATGGTGGGGAATGGACCTTCTTGTCAAGGAAGCCTGTGTGTTCTCTCGGACACGTGTCCAAGTGAACTGACGTCTATCCCCTGTGTACCTCCCTGTCTGTCTTCTCTATTTGCCCTACATTTCCACCCCTCCCACCCACATCCCGGTCTGCTTCTGACACGTCCCCCATCCGCATCGCCCTGCGGTCTCGCCCCGTCTCCCTCTGTCTCCTCCTCCTCCTCCTCTCCCCCCTCCCCCTCGACCTTCCCGTCTCCACAGAGAACCTGGTCAACTACGTGACCACGATGGTGTGTGTGGCCATCGAAGGCAAACCAGTGATCGGGGTGATACACCTGCCGTTCAGCGGCTTCACTGGTGAGCGCGCGCGTGTCTGTGCCCTGACAGCGCTGCGACAGTTTGAGTCATTTCAGATACTGAAGACGTGTGCTCCCCCCTCTTTCTCCCTCCAGCCTGGGCGTATGTCGGCCAGGGCTCAAACATGCACGCCCGGGCCTCCTACAGTGTCAGCCCCCCCAAGGTGATTGTGTCGCGCTCCCACTCCGGGAAGGTGAAGAGCTACATCCACGACGCTTTCGGAAACAGCACGGCGGTGGTGGAAGCGGGCGGAGCGGGTGAGCAGGAGGGTTCCTCGGTTCCTCAAACATCGACTGTCGTAGACGTGTGTCATCGTGTCACGACCTCGACCTGGAGCCTATGCCGCTGTCCACCATGTGCCCTCTCTCTCTCTCTCTCTCTCTCTTCCTCTTAAGGATACAAAGTCCTGTCGCTTTTGGAGATGCCCCCGAGTGAAACAAATGGCGTGGATCAGGCAGACGTTTACATCCACATCACCTTCATCAAGAAGTGGGACATCTGCGCCGGCGCCGCAATACTCAACGCCCTGGGTAACGTATCAGCTACATCATTGGTCCTTTCCTGGCGGATGCAGCCGTAGTGCATTTCAGCCTCTGAAGCTTCGGTGTTGTTATCAAAGCTCTCGTCAGGCCCTCACGAGCAGATAAAACGCCGCGTCGATGTGTAATGAGGAGGGATTAAATGCGGTAAGCAAATGAAGCAAATGACCATGTCACCATGCCGACCGCAGGGGGCCACATGACGACGCTGAAGGGGGAGAACATCGACTTCAGCGGGACGCCGCTCAACAAGGGAGGCCTGGTGGCCAGCGTGGGCCCGGGCGTGGACCATAAGGCCCTGGTGGAGGGGCTGCCCAGCTGGGACCCGGAGAAGCACTGAGGGGGCCGGCGCACGGAGCCGCCCACGGCTCAGCCCGGTGGCGACGAGGGCAACGCGTCGTCGGGGGCCCCCTTTTTTTTTTTTTCGTGTGTGACTAAGATTAAGCTGTAAAAAAACAAAAAAAAACCCCAACAGAAACAACAGTAATCACCAGGACGTGCACAATTTCGCCTTCACGAGGCGTCGGACACCCGCCCATCGGACGGACTCGAGCCTCTGGCACCAGCCGGACTGCCAGCCAGCCGGCCAGCCAGCCAGCAGGCCAGCCAGCCAGCCAGCCAGCCAGCCAGCCAGCCAGCCAGCCAGCAGGCCAGCCAGCCAGCCAGCCAGCAGGCCAGCAGGCCAGCCAGCCAGCCAGGCGGCCAGCCGGCCAGCCAGCCAGCCAGCCAGCCAGCCAGCCAGCCAGCCAGCCAGCCAGCCAGGCAGCCAGCCGGCCAGCCAGGCAGCCAGCCAGCCAGCCAGCCAGCCAGCCAGGCAGCCAGCCGGCCAGCCAGGCAGCCAGCCAGCCAGCCAGCCAGCCAGCCAGCCAGCAGGCCAGCCAGCCAGCCGGACTGCCAGCCAGCCAGCCGGCCAGCCAGCCAGCCAGCCAGCCAGGCAGCCAGCCAGCCGGCCAGCCAGCCAGCCAGCCAGCAGGCCAGCCAGCCAGCCAGCCAGCCAGCCAGCCAGCCAGCAGGCCAGCCAGCAGGCCAGCCAGCCAGCCAGCCAGCAGGCCAGCCAGCCAGCCAGCCAGCCAGCCAGCCAGCCAGGCAGCCGGCCGGCCAGCCAGCCAGCCAGCCGGCCAGCCAGCCAGCCAGCCAGCCAGCCAGCCAGCCAGCACAGTGGCCGCTGGGAGGAGCAGGGGCCGGCGGTCCCCCAACCCCCAGTGGACACGACTAAGAGACCACGAGGGGGACCCACGTCTGCATCCCGTCACGTGATACGGCTACTCAAGTCGGACCTTCTTTTGTCAGCTGCGGACAGGTGGCCGAGGGAAAGGGAACCCCGCCCCGGCAATCCGGCGAGGGAGTCTTCCATTTGAGGTCACGGATGGGGAGTGAAAGAAAGGTGTGGTCAAAGGGTAACGGTAAAAGGGTCAGCGAGGGACCCATCGGAGCCCTTTCTATGTCTAGAGCAGGCGGGGACCGAGCGAATGTCGCCTCGTAGGGCCGTCTCCACTCCAGTTTGGACCATTGCATTGAGAGTTCAGACCGAAGGCGGGACAGCGCTGCGGCTTGGCCTCAGCCGAGAATCGGAAAACATATGAAACATATCCGGCCCCATCCACGCGCGCGCAGTCTCATTTCGGACTCGAAACATGGACGTCATTGCAAAAAAAACCCCAAGATTTATGTTTTGGACATTTTTTGGACATTTCACTCCGATCCCGGGCGAGACGCCCCGGGCCTGGGCCAGGGCGCCCTGGGACGCTTCTGCAACCCTCATGTGAGCTGAGCCGACGCGGGGGTGGGGTGGGGGTTGGGGGGGGGTGGGAGGGGACACCAGCAGAAAAAAAAAACGCGAGGTTGTTTCGGACGCCGATATCTTTCCAAGCAGACCCGTTTCGTTTTCAGCCTCGGTGTCGTCGGTGACCTTGTACAGATAGAAAAAAAAAAAAAACACTGTTTTTAGAGGATACGAGTGAAGACGAGATGACTCCGAGACGAGAGACAAGAGAAGGCGGCTGCCGGTCGGGAAGCCAGGGCAGGGCGACGGCCTGTGATTTGAGTGCCTTTGACTCCTAAGTTCTCCGGCTCTTTCGCGGCGCCGGTGGCTCAGGGGCGCGGGTGAAGCTGCGCTGGGAATCCACGTCCCTTTCGTTTCGTCGCGTACCGTACCCCGGGTTCTCCGCTCTGCCCTGCGTGCGTTTTTTAAAAGGGTCAGATTTGGGGTTTTGAGCTCTTTTTTTTTCTTCTTCTTTTCCTCCTTTAACGGAGAACGCGGTTCGCGCTCCAGGATTAGATTCGGGTGTTGGGGAGGATGAAACGTCCCGGCGGCGTCGGAGGGAGCGGCGGGATCCGGTCGATGGCCTCGAGCGACCCGCTGTGTCGGCTCCTGGACACGGGATGTTGGAAAGTGAAAATGACGTGTTTTTCTTCGCCATTGAAATGGAAAAAGAGTGGGAAGCAAACGCTTCACAGGCTCCATTGGTCGGGTTTTTTTTTTTTTTTATATGGCATGGATTAGGGCACCGTGTGACCATGACGACAAAAACATATTCGTAGACCCGAACTGTGTGAGACGTTGGGACGTGTCAGGATCTCTCCAGATGTTCATTTCCAGCCGTGGTGAGTAGACGATTCAGCCGCGTTGACCAGATTCCTCAGGTCGACGGTAAACTTCGACGGCGACCTAACGTGAAGAGCTGGCGCGGCGGTCCGCTATCGACCTCCCGCCCTCTTTTGCTTCGTTGTGTTTTCTGCATGCTTACAGTGCTTGGGGAACAGCCCATCAGTGACTTTCGTGACACACTTGACTCGTCTTTCGAGCATGAGGAGGTGGGACAGGCGTTGGGTTTCGCCCCGGGTCAGAAGGGACCCAAGGGAACGGACGTGAAAACCAGTTCAAAAGTTTGAAATACTGTGCCAGCCATGTCTTCCCGGAGCCTCGACAGACGACATGCAGATGAAGCCAGCGGTGCGGCTCAACGGACCCCTCCATTTGCCTGAACCCGCCGATGGGCGGCAGCTGCATGCTCCTGCGGTATGAGCGGGCGGAGCTCGCCCTGAAGCAACTGACCTTCGAACCGCAGCCATCCTGCCACGTGCCACCGTCATATGGCTGTTTTGTGTGTGTGTGTGTGTGTGTGTGCGTGCGCGTGCGTGATCGGGCTGTGTCATACGTCGGTCGGTGTCGGACCCTTTCATCCTGCTCTTTCTGTGAATTTCCAATAAAACACCAGTGTGCATGGGCTTCGCCTCCCCCACTCTTAATGCAGCAGAAAGCTATATTGTTGAATAAGAACCTTTCAAGGTTTTCGAGTTTTCAGGGGTGTTTTTAAATGCGACACACCATTGTTTCATTTTTCAAACATTTGACACTGAACTGAAAACGTCCCCAACGTCGGCGCCTGTCCTCGCTCTAAGCCTTTCTCTTAGGGTTCACAAACGCCTTAGCTGCTGCGAACAGAAATGGAAGGCATTAATCTCGCGTTCGCCACTCATGTTGTGACACTTGAAACCTGGTTGGACTTCTGCGGGGATGGTGCCGAACACTAACGTTGCGCGGGCAGCTTGCTGAGAATGGGCTGAAGCGTGTCCTCTAAGTCCTTCCTCTGAGCCACGAAGTCCGACACTGTCGGGCGTACGGCCTTCTGCAGCCAGTCTGACTTGGCGGAGCAGGCCCGTGTGCAGACGTTCTGTGCAGGCAGAAGCGCAAAAACAAAGTCAGTCATTCACTCGCCACAGAACTTGGAAGTGCGGAAAACAAACAGTTGTTCATGCTGTTTACGGTATACTCTCATTCAGTCAGACATTCACTTTTCCTGGATTGAGTTTTAGTTCATATCAGCTCTGGAACTGCAAGGGTCGTAGAAGACATTTCACTTTTTGAGGTATTCAAGTCCAGGTTTTTAAGGTTTTTATGGTTCAGGTTTTTTTGGGCCATTGTGAGTCCCTGGGTGTTTGAGCTCCCGGCATGGGGTGAGGAGAGGTCCCTTTTACATTGGAAACCAAAAACAACAGGCCTCAGGTGACCCACGACTCCCAGTGTCAGGTGTTGAACAACCGGGAGCTCCCAACGGCCTTGATAAGGACTCCGCTGAGGTTTAATACCTGGGTTTCCCCAGCAGGCAGTCAGACAAGTCCTGTCAGAAAGATTTGGAACTCCTTTGGATAACTATACCTGGACAATGCCAAAACAATATGTCACTGTCATTTGGTTCAACAACTTCGACCTATGTCTCAATCATTTTAGTCCCTGATATAAATAAGATGTCAAATGATGTGTTAAATCCCAAAGAGACAAATATTTTTTGCTTTTTATTTCCCAAAATCAATGTCAGCATTTATATATGTTATCACTCGTGCATTATGACCTTTGCTAATAATCTGACATTCTCATAAATTAAGAACTTTAGATTTATTGGGACAAATAGAGCACCAATGTATTTTCCCAGCGAGCCAGGGCAGAAACGCCGGAGGAGAGGAAATCGGCATGAGAGGCTTTTTGATATGCGGCGGCTACCATACTTGCAATGTATGTTTAAAACAGGGAGGCGCTATAGTGCATTTTGGCAATTTGGTTGAATGCAATACACAGTTTCACAATTAGACGGGGCAATTCCTACACAGAGACGCGTTACCTTTTCTTCTTTTGTCAGTTTCCTCTCCGAGCCAGAGATAAGGTCTTGAACAAAGGCCACGTATGACACCAGGTCCTGTTTGGCCTCTGCACAGAGATAACCACACATACAGCTTAACAATTTGATGTGTCTTCACTTATCAAAGGTGGCCAAAGATAACGCCAATACCTGCCAGGGCAAGGATGTCAGCGCAGTCTGTCTTGGTGTACCTCCTGGCCAGCTCCACAGGCCTCTCACCTCTGAAGGTCCTGGCCTGGGTGTCAGCTCCCAGTTCGAGCAGAGTCCTCACCGTGTCCAGGTGGCCCCAGCACGCGGCCAGGTGCAGCGACGAGTATCCTGCTCGACAGAGTCAGTGTAGATGAGGGGGCACCAGAAATGCTCAGTTCATCCATCCCTCACCCACCTCATCTGCTTTGCACCTATTATTGAGAATTCCTGTATTTGCATGGTGCTTTTGTGTACAGCTTTAGGCGACACCGCTCTTTCACATGTCGTGATTTGTCACCAACTGTCACGTCTTGCAATTTCAGAGTGACATCCACAGGTGTCGCAACAGACTATCCAGAGAAAACCCACAGAGACACAGACAGAATTCATGCAAGTTGAAGTGGAGGTTGACAAAAAACAAAATCATTCATTCACCACAGAACCTGAAGTGCAGTGCAAGTGCTAATGCAGATGCATTCGATTTTAATCCAAACATTACATTTTTACGACGACCTTACTATCTGTGGTCATCCAGGTGGACTTAATCTGTATTTGCAACAGTTTAAAGCTTTAAAAAGGTGTTAAAATTGAATGTTAAATGTGTTTGTTTGTTTTTTTATCTGTAAATGATTCGATGGTAGTACAGCCCCGTCTCTCACCCCGGGCCGTGTGCTCCTCTACGAGGGCTCCGTGTCGAACAAGCTCCCGGACTATGTTGCTCCTCCCCAACATGCTGGCGACTAACAAGGGGCTTCTCCCTACTTCGTCCTTCAGGCCCAACACATCCGTTATACCTGTGTCACCGTGACGTTCCAACTGTTCCCGGATGCCTTCCACATCCTCAGACTGCACACATTTAAAGATTTCCATCGGTGTCGAGGTCATTTTGGACACATTTACTCATCTTCCTGTTGCATTTGCTGTTACCATGGTGATGGCCTCCACGCCGGACATCAGTGAGAGGCGTTCACGGTCTACTCTTCACCCTCCAGTCAACCGAAAAGGTTGTTTTTCTCGCACTAGGCAAAGTTCTGTACCTGAATATATTTACCTATCTCACAATCTTAAAATTAAACTCTGAACGAAGGGAGTAGATAACAAACCACACCCATCTCTTTACCTGACTCCTACTATCTCCAGTGGAGTTAGAAAAAAGGACGATTTTCTTGAACGCAGCACTGTGACGTATTTGTACCGGTTCCATGGTGTAATGGTTAGCACTCTGGACTCTGAATCCAGCGATCCGAGTTCAAATCTCGGTGGAACCTGCTTTTCAGGGTCATACGAGTTCTTCCAAATACATTATCGAGACATTATCTAAAGACACTAAAGTGTGCAACAATATGTACAGAGAAGTGACATGGCAAAGACTCCCTGCCTTGAACCTTGAATCAGCTGAGGATTAACTCCCAAGAAAAACCCTAAGGGGGGAAAAAAGGGAGAAACCTCAGGTTGAGAAGTGATCCTCACCCAGAAGCTACACAGTATTCAAATATATATGGCTAGCAATTTAGATTTTAGTCTAGAGACTACACTAGATGAACAACGTATGAACACAAGTAACATTTGAGCGTAGACATCATTCAGGTGATACTAGCAGCTATCATACGGACTTCAGCGAGGCGTTCATGGCCTTGGGAGGCCGAAAGTGTTGGCTTGTTTCACTGTTTCTTAAGCGTGGAATGCATTGATGCAAAGCACTGAAGATGCTGAAGATCAATTCAGTATTCACACCAGGAATGGGTCAAATAAGAGTAGGCTTAAAGATGAAACTTTGAACGAAAGGAGTAGATAACAAACCACATCCATCTCCTTACCTATGGCCTACGACCCCTTCGTATGAGTAAAAAAAAGTACGATTTTCATGAACGTAACACTGTGACGTAAGAGTATCGGTTCCATGGTGTAATGGTTAGCACTCTGGACTCTGAATCCAGCGATCCGAGTTCAAATCTCGGTGGAACCTGGTTTTGAGTTTCATATGAAGTAAAACAATAGCTTCTGAAATATGACTGCCGTTGCATATATTTCTTATTAACGCGATAACTGGAACCCCATTTGGATTTTGGTATTTGGCAGACAGATCCATCACTCAGAAGAAGAACTGATTCAATTTTCACACATTTTGGATTGTACATTTGGCCACGGGACAGCACTTTGGTTGAAAAATTACATTTGTGCTTATATCTCCAGAACTATTAGGCCGATTAATGTCAAACTTGATGCAAATAAAGCAACATGCCTCAGGGCGTTCAGGGATATATTCATTGCATTCAGGGGCAAAGGCATAGGTCTAGTTTTGTAATTGGCCATGTGTTAATGCAAAAAAAAGTGCTACTGGGTTTGCCACTTGTTATTTTGTTTAATTGAATGGGCTATTTATTGGCCTGCTTTAGACCAATCCACCAAATTGAAGTCATTTGAAAAAATTGTCAAAGAGGTCCTCTTATCTAAGATCATCATCTGGACCCACTTCAGTTTCAGTTTCGGTTTGTCATATTTTAAAGTTTGCTGACTCAGTCATTCTGTCCCCCCTCAGCAGTGATGACCCTGACCACGGGCCAGTGGTCAGGGACTTCACTGACTGATGTGAGTCCTTAAATATCACCGTCTCCAAGACGAAAGAAATGCTCACTCATTTTGGAAAAAACAGCGCTGCAAACACAGCAGCTATCATAAGGACTTCAGCGAGGCGTTCATGTTCCACTCTCCCTCTTCATGGGAGGCCGAAAAGGTTAGTTTGTTTGAAGATGCATTGAAGAATTGAGGATGCTGAAGATGTATTCTATGTTCACATCAGGAATTTGTTAAATAACAATATACATTATAAAGAAACATTCAGGAAAGGAGTAGATACCAAACCACAACTATGATCCTGTGTACTACTAAAAATTACGATTTTCATGAATGCAGCACTGTGACGTGTATGTATTGGTTCCATGGTGTAATGGTTAGCACTCTGGACTCTGAATCCAGCGATCCGAGTTCAAATCTCGGTGGAACCTGGTTTTGAGTTTCATATGAAGTAAAACAACAGCTTCTGAAATATGCTGTGGATCCGCTTGGACTGTGCCTGCAGTGTGGAGGGTGGAGAAGACAGGGGCATGGACTGTGCCCTGGGGGACCCCTACATTGTAGGAACGGATGTCAGACAAACAAAAGTTGTACTGAATACACTGGAGAAGTCAAAGATAAGATTCTCACTGTGCTGCTGGGTTTCTCCAGGTGAGAGAGAGTGCGGTGAAATAGGTATAGGTGACTGCATCCTCCACCCCTATGCCAGCACAGTAGGTAAACTACAGTGGGCCCACCATGGTGCGGAGGTGGCCCAAAACCAGTCTCCATTATCCAGTGTCTTCATTAGATGCAATGTGAGAACCACTGGCCTAAAGCTGTTAGGGTCTTTAGCTTGGGGTGTCTTGGGAAATAATAGTCAGAGTGAACAGCAAGCTGTCTCTGATCTTTATTTTTAATCAAAAAGATGAAAAGTCACAACAGTGAGCAAAGCTGTCTGCAGGATGCCTTGAGCATGCCAGACAGAAACAGCGAAAGCCATTCGTCCTTGTAATCGGTGGCTTACTCCTGTGTGTGAGTAGAAGCAGACGAACAAACTCGGCTTTAGTCTTAATATTTGTCCATTACATATTTTACAACTAAGAAATGTTGTAAAGCTCAGGTCTGTTATGTGCTACCAAATAAACAGGGAGTGATTTTTTCATGATTATGTCTTTCTGCTGGGATCACTGTGATTTTCATTCCACCTGTCTGAGCAGAACCACTCTCACAGAAGAGAGGTTCCAGAGACATTTTAAGGATGACTGAAGACACATCAATTTAAACTTGCTTGGAACTTGGAACTTGCTTGGAGCTTTTCTAAAAAGATGCTATACTAATAGTTGAATGGTGATTTCTGAAACTTTCACTGTTGTAAATAAAAGATCGTTCATGAACTCATGGGCACAACGCTCCAGTGGGCGGCAGCAATCAATGTGGAGTCCACATATGTCACGGACATCACAGATATAACGCAGATAAAACGCTAGATGCCTCGTCTGCATTGCTCGCTCATAGTCGAATGCTGATACATGGCAGCCATGTTGGCACAGGCAGCTCGCTCACCATGGATGTATCATAAGAACTTATAACACATCCATGACGCTGTAAATAGGCCATAAAAAAGGCTGCATGTTGACGTTCCGATCCTGTGAGATTTATAATACTGCACACTGGAACTTACGAATTGAGACCTTGAGATAAGCAATACACATCCATATTTCCAGTTTTGAAAATATTGTTACACGTCGGGGCTGTAGTGTATGCCAAAGTGAAATGAACAGCTTGCCAAGCTCTGAAACTTCAGTACTGCATCTCCACAAACTCAAGAGAAATCAACTCACTAACACATACAGTAAAATTGAATGTATTTTTACATTATATACATATACATATACACATACATTATATACATATACACACGCATACACTATGCATACATTTACATTTATTTTGGATTGTAGGAGGAAACCAGATTACCTTGATAAAAACAAAACAAAAAAAAAAACCCACAAAGACACATGGTCAGAATTCAAAACTGGGAGACGTACAGTGTCCAGTCTCACGGGAAGACCCAACGGAAACCCACCCAATGCCCTTTGAAAAGCACAGTTTTGTTGTGCGTCCGTCTCATGCTGTTGCTTTGTAAGGCAAGTTAGGTGGAGTCATCTTGGTGACGTGATGTCTTGGCTTCAAAAACAGGGACACAACTAATGTTAAAAGTGTATGGTGGTGGCTGTCCCCCCAAGCCCAAACACATACCCTGACCCAATCCTCTTCAGTACAACGTACATGATCTCCGGCAGTTTGATGGGCCGTGATTGTCTGGCTGAGGCCTGGCGAATGACCCACTCTGCTGCCCTGACGACCCTCACTGCTCCCTCTGATGGAATCACCAGGCCTCCAGGGTTTCTCTGGTCTTTGGTGGTCTGTCACCAGGCTGGCATGGCAGACGTCACAGGCCAGCTTCTTAAGAGCCCGTCGCACAACAAATCCTAAGGTTTGACATAATGACAATAACATAATAACAAATCATTAATAAATGTTATAAGCATGGGGCAGTTACGGAGACATCGCCAGATTGTTTTCCCACAGATTTGACCATTGGCACCACTGCTGCAGGCAAACTCGACTTTCAGTCAGCCATTACCTGCGTATACAACAGCGCTGTCCACAAGACCATTGAAGTGGACGGGAAGATGGCTGGGATCATGGACTAGGGCCGGAAAGTCTGCAAACGGAGATAGAGGGTTCTCCTCTCCTGCCTCAGTGGACAGGCTTGTAGAGGTGTCAATGGTCGCTGTTCGGGACTCTGTGTCATCCTGTGCTGTAACGACTCACGACTCCACGCCGGGCCATCGGCTTCCTAAATGTATATTCAAACTGGCTGGCTTTGGGGTCGTTATTCCAGCCGCCTTTAAAGAAAGAAAAGGGGAAAAAAAGCAAGATTATCAAAAAATTCAGACTGATGATGAATTCTGCAAACGGGTCAGACACTTTATTCGTTTAGATGCTCCGCTTGTTTGTGACATGTGAAAGTTGTAAAATGTGTACACAAAAAATGTACATGCACACCAGGGGTGTCAAACCTACGGCCCGCGGGCCGGGCGAGGCCCGCAAGCATGTTTAATCCGGCCCGCGAGATGACTTTGTGAATACAAGAGAATTGTAACACAAACAAAGCACATTGGAGCAAGATCGCATCATATGAATTACATATAATACGTACCAGTTTATGAACATCACGACGCAGAGCGAAAAGAGCACCTCATGACCTCGATGCAGACGGGAGGTCGGATTTGAACCTGATGCGGAAGACAGTGGACAAACGAGAGAACAGGACTCATTTCATGGACTTGAGGGATGCACCGAACTCAGCAGAGTTTTACTTAAGTGATTTGCAAATTCGCTACTTGTATACTTCTAATGCGGAAGAAAACACGCCCCTATTTCTTCAAATCAGCAGTCCCATTCTGATCAATTCAATTTAATCAAGAATATGTACTGGTATTGGCCAGTACAAATGGTGTCAGTGCATCACTAATTGAACATTCGCCATTTTCAAAGACCTCTGTTCAGTGAAGGGTTATGCCATCCGCCATCTTCAAAGTGAGGAAGAACTCCCTGGCGCTTGTCTAATTCCTAGAGCCAAAGGGCGCTTTGAACCCTTTGGCTCTGGGACTGCGACCGTTCAAGATGTCACACAGCCTGTCTGTTATCTATATGTCTGTTATCTATATGTCTGTTATCAGAAATATCTTAATTGACTGCACTGAAATCATCACTATAACTTGTCAACAGGAATTAAGATAGTATGAGAAGTATGAGGCCTAATTTCCATTTCCTCTGTGGCTATGTCGCAGTGCTTTACACCTGTAAAGCGTAGATATGACAGTAAGGGTGCTTTTGGGGAAAGTACAAACCGGTAAACCAAGTTCTTGCATACAGCTGAACTTGAGGAGGGTCGGAATTATTCAATCATTCCTGTTGCCACACATGAAAAATGAAGAATCCTGGAGACTTTCACGTTTAAACAACCACAACTGTTTTGGCGACAGCTGACCGACAGATCAACTGCAAAGGGATGGTGGGTGTTAAAGGGTCTCTCGCTGCATCACCTGGATAAACTCTGACGCAGCCTCGGAATCTCTGAATATATTCATATTGCGCATCAGCTTCAGCACGTGGCGGGCATCCATCATGACAAAACACCTCGCGACCAGTAACCCGGATGTGGGAGTTGGGTCTTCAGGGGCCCACAGGGGTATGCTTTTAGCACCCAAGTTGTGTGCACATGCTTGCATTTGATGCATGACCATCCGTCGTCATGCACACCACCACTTATCTGACGATGATGCGGCTCTTCAATTACACGCTCAACCAACACTCTCTGTGTTTCTGGTGTTACTGTAACCCGGAACCTAGGGTTAGAGTTCCCTAACCGGAACTCTAACCCTAACCCTGAAGACCAACCACCGTAAATGGGATATGTAGCCCATGTCTACATATCCCAACATTGTTTGGGTCCGAGGGTCATGCTGAATGTGACTTTTGATGGACATGGCATCCAGCATCAAAGCAACACGGCCATATTTGTCCTCATCTTCCCGACGCCGTCCTTCTAGCACGTCCAACATCATCTTGTTGAGACCAGGTCTGGCATCAAGAGAACTCGGCCACCATGCAAACCGGAAAGCACACATTCAACCATGTAGCCATTTACACCGCTAACCCACGCATGCCTGCGGCGGACCAATCACGACAACACTGCCTGTAACGCTTTGCCTGAAATTCGATGTCACACACAATACCTGTGCAATGAACTGGGATGCGGCAGGTGAATGTGCAGAGTGTCTCTCAGGTACTGATAGGCCTTTGGACCATACAGGTGGAGCGTAAGGGCAAATTCTCTCTGGGCCTCGGTGTATTCTGCGCCCTGCCTCGACAGGAGATGAACCGGAAGATCTGAAATGCAATTAGCAAAAGTCATTCGGTAAGTCTCCTTCAAATAGCAACTAGGAAAGGAACAAATAACACAGAATAGTCAATGTGATAATCAATATAATCAATGTAATATTTTCATTGTACCCGAGTAGCAGTCGAGCTTGTCTTTCAGCTCTTCGTTAATGAGGTTTTTCTCCTTCAGCTCCTCCAGGACAGCCTGCATGTTGTTCTTGGCCCTCTTTGCTCTCTTCAAGGCATTGCCCTTCTCCCGCTCCAGCTTCCTCACTCTCGCTATGGCTTCTTCGAGTTTGGCCTTGATGGCCGTGGGGGAAGCCGGCAACGCGTACAGGTGGTCAGTGGCCAGCGGGTCGCACTGCTCCCTGACATTCAATCGCCTCTCTTCAGGGGGTTCCTATTTCGGGCAAAACATACAAACATATGAATAATCATACTACAGAAATTCATAACTTTTTCAGCACCTCTCAGTTCTTTGAGCCTGGAGACACTTTAAGGTTCTACGATTCTCCAACAGAAAACGCATCGTACTTTATGGGGTGTTTTGGTGTGTGAGATGGCCAGTGGTTTTCAAACTTTTTACACAGAGCAATAGCTCAAATAAAAAAAGAGTCCCCAAAACCCTCAAATGGCCAACACCTCCACAGACCTTTCTGGGTCCCACCAGGTTAAAAGGATTTAGTGCAACATGACGCTCTCATTAGCCTGTGACGTTCAACATGCAAATACTCACGTCGGGCATGACGTCCATCCGCGTCGGCAGCTCGTCTTCCACCGTTTTAGAAGTGGCCGTGCTTGTAGTCGCTTCTTCCTATAGTAAACATAAGACGTTTCGGAGTGTCTAAAACGCTGAAATAGGCAAAACGCTACGACTTGCAGAGACAAAATACTCAATGGTGACATTTGATCACGTGTATCTATTGACACATCCGTCTTATACAACATGTTTGTCGGTGATACACATACGTACCCCTTGAAGATGCGCTGGGAAGTTAAAAATGGTCGGCACAACGTCATCTTTAAGCCGGACGGTCTGCCCGGTCCTGTCAAAGTCCTCTCTCCTGAAGTGCTCACTGCAGATCACTGTCCTGTTAGAGGCTACAAAACCATCCCTCCTTAGGGCAACTTCCCACCTCCGTCTCCTCTCTGCCTTCCTGGGAAACCTTAAGAAAAAAAGAGAAACGTACCCGGATCAGGGATGGAGGTTCAACCTTACTATTGTCACAGCCCCGCTGTTCCTGTGTAACGGGAACTGTATTGGACATTCTTTCACTAAACAACTAACGATTATCCTCAAAGAAAATAATAATGTAATATCTTACATGTGAAAGGTGAGCCCACGGGCTTTCGTGTCGCCACAACGGCGATTGGTGCATCCACTGGCTGCACAGACGTCCGGCATCTTTGACGCAAGTCAGTAATTTCCTGAAGAGATCAGAATGCAGAATGTTTTTAACAAACCAACCCGCAGATGAAAACCATGTGCAACTTCAGTTGAACTGAAAATGAAAGACCAATTCTGCCTTTCCCTCCCAGGTAAAATTACTGGCTAGTAGCCTAGCCATGATACACAACTTTGACTAAGCTGCACGAGTAAGTCGTTTTTAAGAGAAAGGCTACGATTTCGACGTGTTCAGGCATCCAAGATTATAACCACGCTAACAACGTCTTCCAGAAACCAAACCGCTTGTAGATCCGTCACAATGTCAGCGAGATAAGAGTAGCAACTTTTGTGCAGATCACCGACCTTACCTCCGCTTACCCCAGGCTCCACAGACTCTGGCAGAAAGCTTGACTGTGGTAAAATGGCCGACCCGTGAGGACGAGGGGGCTATGAGCCAATCCACGTTGAGCGTGCGCGTGAACTGATGTGACGTCACGCTGTGTTGTGAAACTTTTCAGTCCTTTAAAATTGTTTGTGATACATGAAACGTCCACGAATCTATAATGCAATGCAAATGTCAGTAATTAGCCACGTTGGCAGCTGAGGGCGGCCTTTCGACGTTTTTACAGCCGTCTCCTTTGCTATAGCCGTTTATGGGGAAAATGCTTTTTTCCCCCCCCAATGGGATTTCTGTTGCAATACCAGGGTTGGCCACTGGGGAAAAAAATCGGATCGCCGGCAGAGGGGTGGCGCCCTATCCACGACTTCTAGCGTCTCGCGTTCCATACATATATCTATATATATATCTATGCTGGACGTGTCCATGATCGGCACGTTCAGACAGGAGGAGGACATACCGGATGTGACGTCACGTGAAACGGAAGTGGAAGCCTCTGGAGTCGGCTCGCCGCATCTTGGTCGTCGCACAACATAACATTTGGGGCCGTTTTTTTCTAAACAAAATAACATTAGCCAGACTCGCTGCGCTTCAACCCCCGTTTCCGACGTCAGGATGTTTAACAGGCAGACCAGCCTCTGGATGGGAGATGTATGTCTGGTGTCATTTCTACGCTAAATCAGCGTTAGCTTCACTTCACTTAGCGTTAGCTTCCGCTGCGCATGTCGCTGCTAGATCGCTCACCTCGCTGCGTGCGTCCGCAAATCTAAACTTTTCTCAAATTGGAAACATTAAGCTGTGGCAACTTTTAAATTGCCATGACTAGATTACCAACACTCGCCGAAATTGTTGCTCCAATGATCTAACAGGGAGTCTTTATTTACACATTGGGCCTCGTCCGCTAAATTATTTACATCCGTGGCGACTGTCGCCTTCAATTTGATACGAGTGAAGCGAAGTAGACATCCATCGGGTATCGATTTCATAGCTCCAGCTAATTCTGTTATAGCGGTGAAATGCATCTGTCGGTGGGGCGACTGACTACGCCTTGTAGTAACCTAGGAAGAACGTGCTGGTCCGCTGTCTGTTCGTCAACAAACCGAGCGGAAACACTGTAACTTGTGAACACTGTCGTCGCCCGCTCTCGAGCTGGCCACACTCTGATCCTCACGTACTAAGCCTGTTGTTATTGTTGACACCGAAAAGAATTCCGATCAGATCGATAGGCACTCTATCGATCGAGGAGAAGACGGTATACGCGCACACGTTGTCCGACAACGAATGTGAATGGCCTGTCTTCTTCTTTCTGCCTCTTACCTGGGCTTTGGTGGTGATCACGATGGAGACCGAGGAAGATTCATGCGACGCGTGTGTTTTCTGTGTGTGCTCAGCTGGACCCGTACATGGACGAGGACTTCATCAAGCAGGCTTTCAGCGCTATGGGGGAGTCGCCGTTCGGAGTCAAGATCATCACTCACAGGATAACGGGGTAGGTCACGCGGACATCGTGCCACACGAACAGAATGGGATGGGAAGCTTTGATTACCGGAAACGCGTACAGCAGAACAGTGACCGAGGCGACGTAGCGCAACGTGACCGTGATTTGGTTCTCCCTGTGCGTCTGCGTGGTGTTTGTCTCTTGTGCAGGGGCTCAGCGGGATACTGCTTTGTGGAGCTGGCAGATGAGGCGAGCGTTGACCGCTGTGTTCAAAGGCTCAACGGCAAATTAGTCCCTGGATCAAACCCGGTCAGTGCTACGCTGTCATCGCCGAATACTGCCACTTCACATATCCTCGTACAATCCTTGTGACGTTTTTATCGTTGTTGTTGTTTTCTTTTGGTTTTTTTTACATGTCGTACGCTCTGCTGATCATTGTGTAACGCACCTTCCTTTTTTCCCCCAGTATTAGCTACACTGTCTAGCAGAATGTGAATGTTGTCTTGACTGTGGATAGCGGAGCCCAACCAGTCTTGGTCCTCCTGTCGGTAGAGCGCGAGACGGCCCTACTCGAATGAGTTTACCGAAGCAATCGCAAAGAACCGCATGCCTGGCGCAGGCACCATTGAGCGGCCCTGTGCCCGAGCTCCGTTCGAGTCCGTTTTAAGATACGCTTCGTCAAGTGAAAAAAAACCCAAAACAAATAAAACCAGCTTAAACTTTTGGAGGGTGCAAGTTTAAACCGCCTTTAAACCGCCATTGGTGCAGTGAGCTGGCCAAGCTGCTGGGTTCCCCTGTCCACCTGTACCTGCTGCTGAAGGTGCCTGAGAGGCTGCTTGTACATGAATGTACTTTGTTTGAAGCTGGTGAATAGAGTCTCTGGTAGCAACTAACTGAGGAATGGGCTAAAGGCTGGTCTGGGTGGTGGAGGTATGTAAAACCCCAAAATAACAAGCATAATAACGCCACTCTTTATTCCCAGCAATATCAGTGCTATACTACATGCCTTTGGCGTTGGAAGCCCACTCAGCGCGTGTGTTTTGTCTCTCTCCCCTCCGCAGCCCCGCAAGTTTAAGCTTAACTATGCCACCTACGGGAAACGTCCAGAGGCAGGGTGAGCTTTTCACCTTTTGTTTGGCCGTTTTACAGCCCAGGAATCCTTAAACGCGCCTTAAAACGCCTCGGAGCTCAGGGTGATCCGTTCTCGTTTTTCTCAGGCCCGAGTTCTCAGTGTTTGTGGGCGATTTGGCCTCTGAGGTGGACGACTTCCAGCTACACCAAGTTTTCAAGAAGTACCCCTCCTGCAAGGGAGCCAAGGTGGTCACTGACCAATATGGCTACTCCAGGTACGTCCACTTAGGGGATGACAGGACAGCCTCATGACCTCTGGAGATGTTAGAAGTATTCACTTTGCCATCGGCTCATTTCTGCCACCGTGTAGGGGTGGGTGATGTAGCGTAATGAACAGTACGTTCAATTTTTTTCCCTAAAATGTACCTATATATTAAAGGACCATACCGTAGCATGTGTCAAATAGTCGCTAAAAGCCACATCCTTGTAGGACTAATTCCAAATCCTAAAGAGACAAACTTCCAGATCCAAGGTTGGCATCGATCCATGCTTGAGCTTTACTTTTGATGTGAACGCTTTTTTTGGACCATGGAGCATTCTGATTGGTCCTCGTTTCCAGCAAGACAGCAACAGACTGTTTTTCTCTGATGACATATATATGATATATTGATATTGCTAGAGCGAGGGGCACTCCGGTATGCCCAAGATGCCAAAGCATTGACCGGTAGAGTTATATCGCCCACCCCTAACGTGTTGGCTACTAAACAAGATACGGATATTATGACCACGAACGTACAGTGATATGAAGTGCTCTGGTTTCTGTGTTGTGCTGATGACTTTGCTAGCAGAGCTACGGACTTGTGACCACCCGCGCGTCTTTGTTTTCGAGGAAGAACACAAAAAAAAAAGGCTGAAGTACTGTTTGCTTGCCCTCTTATGCTGAAACTATTGTTTTCCCCATATAGGCTAAGCAAGAGCAACTCACAATTCAAGTGATGCTACCTCATGTTAAAAGTAAAACAACAAGTTTCAGTTCTACCATAATAATACCCATATACATTCTGTTTCTTTTTGTTCTCATGAGTGGCCGTTTGAGTGTCATTGTGTGTGGCGCGCGGGCCCGCCTAACTGCCGTCTGACCCGCAGAGGCTACGGCTTCGTCAAATTCGGCGAGGAGGGCGAGCAGAAGAAGGCCATCGAGGAGTGCCAGGGCACCGTGCTGGGGGGGAAGCCGCTCAGGCTCAGCGTCGCCGTGGCAAAGAGGTGAGGGGGTCGGAAGGTCGGGCCCGGGCTCCGGGTCGCGTGTCCACGTCGAGCGGACTGCGGCTTGAAAAGGGGGAGAGGGAGGAGGAGGAGGGCGTCTTTCCGTGGTTCAACTAGTTGGTTGCTGCGAGGTTGCTCCCTTCCGCCACCACGATACGCCCTGAAACACATGGGGGTTCAGCGTGGCCTCGGGCTTTGACAGTCGGAGCAGGACTGGGCTCGTTTCCAACTTCAACTTCAACTTTTATTTGTTTTAAGTGCCATATCATAACAGCTGTTATCTCAGAGCACTTCACAAAGAGAGCAACAGTGTGTAGATAGTGAAAAAGCCCCTGTCCTTAGACCCTGGCAAAGGCTGAGGAACGACTCCCAAGAAAAACCCTGACAGGGAAAAAAAGGGGAGAAACCTCAGGGTGAGAGACAGAGGAGGGGATCCTCACCCAGGACGGACAGGCGGGCACGAACAAAACATTATCGATGGCTAACAGTTCAGGATATAAATAGATCAATGAATTGAATTGAATCAGTCCATAGTAGCAGGCAGGAGGGACCGCAGTGAGATGAGCCGGGTAGAGGTGGTCCTGGATCCAGCTCGGCTCGTTGATGGAAGTCGGGAGGGAAGATAAAAATAATAAAAATAAAATGAATAGTAAAATCAAAAATAAAAATAAGAATAAAAAGAAATTTAAGAATTAAAAAGTAAAATATTAATAAAAATTAAAATAAGAATAAATAAATAAAATAAAATAGAAAAAAAAAAATATATATATATATATATATAAAAATAAAAAAATTAGCATATTAGAAATGCGTGTGTAAATGGCGGATGTGATCCAGGGCTCCGGGGGTGGCGTTCTGCCCCTCACGTGTAACGTACGTGCGTACAGAAATGCACCAAACCCATTCGGCGACAGTTGGAACAGTCACCGGCCCTTAGCCTAGCTCGTAGCCTAGCTCTTAGCCTAGCTCTTAGCCTAGCTCATAGCCTAGCTCTTAGCCTAGCTTACTAGCTGCAGTGCTGTGTAAGCGTTTGAGTCGCCGCTGCCCTCCTGGCGCCACCGGGTTCGTCCCGAGCCCCCGACTGTCTCTGATCCAATGCCGTTGCGTGTGTGGCAGCCAGAAGATGAGCACCTACCACGGGGCCCAGGGCCAGAGCTACCACGGCGGCTACAGCCAGGGCCCGTCGGGCTACTACGGCGGCGGCGGCGGCGCCCAGGGCGGCTACTACCCCCAGTGGGGGGGCTACGACCAGTACGGCGCCTACGCCGGCGCCGGCGGCGGCGCCTACGCCGGCGGCTACAACGCGGCCTACGGCGCCGGCTACAACTACAGCTACGGCCCCTACGGCTACCCGCCGCCGGGCCACGCCGCGCCGCCTCCGCCCGCGGGGGCGGCGCCCGCCTCCTCCGACATGGCCGCCGCAGAGGTGAGCCGGCACACACACGCACACACACACACACACGTCCCGGAGCCGACCGCTGAGCCCTTTCAGTGTTCCGCAGCTCACCCCGGTCGTGTCTGTCCCCGCAGAGCCAAGAGGACGCCGGGGACATGGAGGACAATGCCGAAGGTGGACACGCCTCCCCCACACCTGCCGCTCAGTGATCCCCGGGGGTTATAGTGGTCTTAGATTTTTTTTTTTAGTCTAGTTGTAGCAAGCCTCGACTTTCTTCTCCTCCAACTCGGTTAGAGTAGGTTTGCTAGTCGCTGTTAGTTTTCGTCTTTTTCCATATGCTCGGTTTTTGTCGGTTTTGGTGCCCGTTTTGGTTTGTCATACTTCGTCCGGTGCATGATTCAACAGATTGGAGTAAGTATTGCGAAATATGGTAGCGAATGAGAAAAAACCATAAGTGAACAAATAAACCGCATGGTGCCATATGGCGCCTCCAGCTCAGGTAAAGTTGCTTGAGCCCAGTGAAGCGATTTCATATGGTTCTGAACGTTGACCGAGACGAAAACGAAGCGGGTTTTAGCCACGATTGCGACACGTTTTAGTTCGTCTTTGTAGACGCGCGATGCAGTTTCACTTTCCCTTAGTGACAGTTCTTATTCATTTCAGTTTCTCGACCCCAGTTTTCGCTGTTTCGTTAGCTTTACCAACGATAACGGATCGTTGCGTGACGATGTGACTGACTGACCGACGGTGGGTGGTGTTTTGCAGAGCCCCTCCCCGCCTGCGACGTGGAGCAGTGGAACAAAGACTTCATGGCGCACAGCGAGGAGCTCTACGACGCCATGATGAACTGCCACTGGGAGCCCCTGGACTCCGTCCACTCCCCCATCCCCTCCCTCTCTTGATGACCCCCCTCCCCCGTCCTCCTCCTCCTCCTCCTCCTCCTCCGCTCCGGCCCCTCCTCAGACCTTTTTAAAGATTTCGTTTTTTATGAGTTTGTACCTCTCGCGGGGGGCCCCGAGCGCATTCGAAATGCGCAGAGACATCCACCCGATCTCAAATGTTTACCATGTTGGTAATGATCGAGAGCTAGATGGGGAAGCGGTCAAAAGTCCTGTTTTTAGCGCGTTTCGTCGAATCTTGGGACGGGGGTCGTCCCAGCCGTCACGCAGTAGCAGTCTGAATGTTGTCGAGGTGTGTGTGTGATGTCACCGACTCCGCTGTCATCTGCTCGCACCATCTGCTGGCCCCCGACTTTCCGAGAAGGCCCCGGACAAAAGTTCCAGCTTTGCCTTAATTCTCAGTAGCCGCGCTCCTCCCCTCAGTCTCGGGGGGGGTCCGGGGGATTTTTAATCATGTGTACAGGTCATCGGTCCCTTCGCGTCTCGTCCACTTCGTGACGAAGGAACTCCCCTCCATTTCTTATTTTCCCGCGCTACTTTTAAAGAACGATATTTGCGACGAAGTCGGGAGAAGGGCGACCCCGGCGGCCGATGGGGGGGGGGGGGGGGGGTCGTCCGTTTTATCCCAGTCGTCCAGACGCAAAGATCGATGCTGCGTGACCGCAGGCCGATCACCGACGGCTGACCCGCCGCGCCAGAGGTCAGGGCAGGGCTCGTCCTCCGCCGTTTGAAGGCTGACCTTTTGTACATACGTTTTTCTGAAGACATTTTTATCAATAAAGGATTTAAGAAGAAGATCCGGTTGTTTTGTGTTGGCCGAGAGACGGGAAATTACAATTGCTTTACAATACTTCTAGAGGAGTCGCTCTGCATGTTCAAGATTGGCCCTTCAGTCGGCATTTTAGGTCTGTAACGGTGTGTTTTCACACCACCTTTTGACATGCAAAACCACTTCGCCCCGAGTCATTCTCGGGCATACCTCGAGCTACCTCAAGAACCTGTGAAACTTGCTGAACGGCAACTTCCTGGCGAGGCGAAAGGAAGACTGGAGGCTCGGTGAAAGTTAAACACATTTGAAGTTTAATCGCCGTTTACAGCCAGTTACGACAATGCATTCGAACCGCGGGACGGAGGTTTGCGCGTATACGGGTATGCTTTTGGACGACGCAGGCCATCGTTACCCAGAGGGTTTCGGTGGTAGCCGCCGGACTTGCTCGTCGGTTCTTGGAAGGAGTTGAACCTCTCGTCCGAGATGCCAGCCCAGGACTTGAACCTCAGTGAGTCGTCGACGAGGCCATCTTGAGCTCCAGTAACGGATCACCGACAGGTCCCGTCTGCCCGAGGCCAGCTGTGGACGACAGCTGCTCCCAGCCTGCGCTAAGGTGTGAACGTGTGGTGTCTTGGACCCCCTCCGGTCGGTGGTTTCTCGACTTCGGTCGATTTAGAAAACTGTAAACGTCTCCGCTGGTGAGAGGCGAAACGTCCGTGTGAATCTACAAACGAGTCCGGTCGCTACGAGTCGAACATCTTCTTCATGCAAAATAAAGCACTGGCGCAAACCAACGTGGACGTAAAGGCCGTCCGTCCTGCTGTAGGAGTTTTTTTTTTTTTTAGAGTTGTGTGAAAGGAAAGATTTGTCCAACACAGTTCCCTCCACAACATTCCTGCTTGGAGCCATTCGTGAGATGGCAACCTCTGGCTCTCATCCTGATTCCCCCCTCCCTTGCCTTCTGCCATCCACTTTGACTGCCTGGTATGACGTACGCATTTCATGCCATTCAGACCATGTGTGATGGACAGATAAGAGTGTTGAAAGCAGACCGGTCGCCTGTTCAAAGCTTCACCAGGAATTCGTGTCAGGACAGTGTGAATGGGCAGGTTTTGCTCGTAACAGAATCTTAAGTCACCTATGGACCACCACCAGCTATTGATTGAATCCGCCTTCGCGTTTGGACTGCCACTCGCTCCCGGTTTCACTTTAATTGCGGTGATCGTGGATCATGTTTGCGTCCTCCGCCCCGGTGCTGCTGGTCTTGATGTTGAGCAGTCCATGTCCAGGCCTCCCGGGGCAGCACCAGCTGGGGCCCTGCCGGTACCAGCCCTGGTACAGTCCCCTCCAGGTCAGGCAGCCCAGGGCGCCCCCGAGCAGCTGCGTGGGGAACTGAGGGAAGTAAGCCAAGAGACAGAGCAGGATAAAGATCCAGAGGCCGAGCAGGAGGACGCAGAACAGGAAGAGGATCCTGAGGGGGGCGTCAGAGATGCCACCCAGGCTCAGATAGGGTCCGAACACTGCCGTCTCCTCCGCCAACAGCAGGCAGCACAGGCAGAGCAAGAAGACATCCTCGGAGACCTCGTAGCCCCTCCACAACAGGCCAGCTTTGAGGCACCCAGTCTTGCTCTCCCCCTCCCGCAGCACTAAGAGAGGCTGCCCGTTGGCCACCTCGGGACCGGCCAGCATGGGCTCGTAGCAGCTCCCCGTGGTGTTCTCCAGGAGGTCCAGCAGCTTGCAGAAACCGAACCAGAGGCCGCCGGCCACCGCCAGCCTGGAGAGGTGACGGACGGAGAGAGAGAGGGAGCGGCGGATCGAAAAGGAGAGGAGGAAGACAAAGGAGCCGGCGAAGACGCACGTCCAGCCCCAGCCGGAACGCAGGAACATCCTGGAAGGAGAAGAGAGGTGTGATGTTAAGTGGGATCGATGAACACAAGGGCCTCGACGCTGAACGCAATATGACCGCAGGGAGTACATGGAGACTTAACGCAAGTCATTGCTAACCACTTCATCACTGTGTCACCGCCTTTAAATTGGTATTAGCCTCAAAGTACTGTCCTTCCCTTTGTACATTGCAATGTGGATGTGTTCCTCCAAGAGTGCCTTTTCCATCCACTAAATAGCATTGTCTTATTTTAACCTGCTTTAATGTTGTATTCTTTCATGTTTCTACTTATTTTTCATCTACTTTGCACTCACTGCAAGGTGCCACTGAGTGACAGGAAGGTGCCTTTGAAATCAAATGTGTTATTAGTAGTAGTAGTATGGCAGAAGATACAACTTGTCGGCATGCAAATGCGACTGGATCAAAGCGCACAGAGAATAGAGGGGAGGAGGCCTCACCTGTAGAGAAAGTGGCTCCTCTTGGCAAAGACGCTGTGCTGGGAGACCCAGAGGCTGAGCGCGGGGCCGAACATCACGACCGCCGACAGCAGCAGGTGGAAGTGCTGCCGGACCGCCGCGCTCCCCAGGAGACGGGCGGTCAGGTCCGTCAGGACCACCAGCAGCGTGTTGAGGAACATCTGGACCCGGGATCCAACCTCACACCAGACCTCGGCTTCGGCTCCTCAGCGGGGAAACGGGGCGCTGCTCCTGGCCTTGGGTTGCGCCGATTATCCACTTCACACACAACAAGCATGCACTGTTTCATGGGATAAGGCTGTAATCCCGCCTAGAATGCACCGAGCGCACAAGTTGATACTATGGATTACCTCTGTTGCATGTGACAAGAAGCCAGCGCCTCGGGGAGTCCACACATGCGCTTGGAACTCTCAAAGTGCACAATAGTCATCAGAATCTGACAGTGGATCCCCGGGCGTAATCCATGGGTAGAGGGTGAATCCAGATTAAGAAATGTTAAAGATGCTGGCCGTCCGGTCCAGAATAGTGAGAGTCCGCTGGTATCAGCTGCTGGTATTCGGCATCCGTGCGTACTCTGGAATGGCCCCTGCGATGTGAATGAAATGACAGCTGGCGCGGAGCACTCCGGCGCCTGCAGATCTGCGATCCAAGTCTTCAGAAGCGCAGTCGGCACTCGCTGCGTCTACCAGGAGCTGCGGCTTCAACAAAAGCACCCAGACGCATGCATAACTGTCGCTGGGCCGGTTTTTCCCGCAACCTGCAGGAGGAGGGGGGGTTGGGTTTGAGTTTCAGTCCTCTTCCACCCCGCGTGGCAGGTTTTCCATGTATGTATTGTTTACCCCACTCGTTTCAGCTGTGACTGTCACCAGCCCCCTCTGCAGAAACCGATGCTGGCCACCACGGGTGACGTCCAACAGGATTGCGTCCAGATGACTTCTCTGTGATTTCTGCGGGCGCCCCGGCCCCTCTGCGCTCCGCCGTCAGCGACAACCCCCTGTGCAGCTCGCACACATAAAAATACTGTGTGTTCTCGCCCCTGTCGCACGCCTCCGGGCTTTGGAGGTGTCACATTGCTCCTGCTGAGATGACTGGAGGACGCGGGGGGGGGTTGATCCGCTGACCTTGGCGTCAACGCGCGCAGCAGAGATTCAGGCAGATCTGCTCTCGGCCGAGAGAGTCGGAGGCTGCCAACGCGCCCGGGGGCAGCAGCAACGGGTCCAGCGCCGCGGGACAGTCGTGAATTAAGTGTCAGCGGTGATGTGAGCTCAGATGCAATGTGTCACTTTATGTGCGCATTTGTGTTCACGTGTATTAATAGCAGTAACCTTTGTACTGTATCTGGGCCGAGACTCAGCTGTTACAGCAGTCTGTCTCTGTCAGTCACACACGCGCGCGCGCGCACGCACACACACACTTTTCTCTCTCTTTCGCTCTCTCTCTTTCTCTGACACACACACGCACAGTTTAAATTTGGTGTCTTTACTCTCAACTCTTAGAACAACCTGTCAACCTGTTTATGAATGCCATCTTCTCTGCTGAAAAACATTTTTCTAATTATGCCATGCTAGGCAATCCACCTAACACTACATTTGATTCTCTGACCGATAATGTCATTGATACTGATATTAAATACGTGAACTCAGGGAGGGAAAAATAAGACCAGTGCATCATTAAACTTCGGTAGTAGGTATTGAGATAGTAATAATGAGTGGCAGTCGTGTGGAAGGGCAGGTAATTGAGCTTAATTCAGAGCCTTATCCGGTTTCCAGTCATTTTGCCGAGCTAAGCAGCTGCCGGCATATCATATTTAGCATACTCACACACCAGAGTGGTGTCAATATGGGCATTTTGCAGGCTACCTCTGCTATACTCTGAAGAACAAGAACTAGATGCAAAACCAGTGAATTGGTGCAGAAATATGTCATTTAAGTATACTGTATTTGAGACGATCAAATCTTTCTTATCGGAATGATATATTCTATATGTGGACTATATGTTGGACTGATAAATAAGTGACGATATACTCATAGGTTTCATGTCTGGTCTGTGAAAAAAAGACATCTTATGTGCATATACTTATGTGCACTCTAATTTTTCAGTTAAGTTAAGTTATTTTTCAGTTAATTTTTCAGTTACTCTAATTTTTCAGTTAAGGCTATGGGTTTGCTCAATCTCATCTCATTGTGCAGTGTGTAAAACAATGCTCTACAGAAAGTTTGAATCCTTTTTTTCTGCGTTTTTCAGCATTCTCTTTACATAGAGCCCAAGCTTGTGCATGTACTCCAACATCCAATTTATTTTGTGTACTGTATGTTTCAGCTAGCTGCTTGGGCCCAAATCTACAAGAAAGACAGATAGAAAAGGTGGGACTTCAAGAAGCCATGTGACAAGAGAATCACAACTGGTTTGACAGGATTCTCGCTGCCCAAGACGGCCCACCGGGTGTCAGTCACAGTCACAGGCTGGTAAAAGGTGCACAAAAGAGATCTACAGCTTTTGAGGGACTTCAACCTTCTCAAGAGAGACGACTCTGACTCTTCTTGTACCCCACCTCCATGTGGTCAGACTGGCCCAGCTCGTCATCCACTTGCACTCCCAGGTATCTATGACTGGAGACATCAACTGCCATGCCTCCAATGGTGACTGGTGATGGTGCTGATCTTTTTATTTTGAAGTCAATCTCCTTGGTCATGGAGACATTAAGCTGTAGATGTTTAGTGCTACACTGGCTCGCAAAGCCCTTACATTCTTTTTCATATCCTCTTCAAATATAGTCACAGTAGTCTAAGACCGCCAATTAAGACATGTAATGATAATATGTAATATAATAATATTGCGTAATAATAATAAACTTGTGTGTTCATTGGGCTCAATTGGTTTGATAAATTGTATTGTCTGACTCCTCGTGAGGTGCAGTTGTTAGGCTGCGTCCCAATTCTTCCCCTTACCCCCTTCCCCTTTGCCCTTAGTCTTCGTCCAGTTATGTTAAAGGGGCAATGTGTTTTTTGTTTTTTATTTCCAAAAATCAATATCTGCATTTATGCATGTATCATGGGTGTATTACGAACTCCAATAATACACTGACACATTTTCATAAACAAACAACTTTAGATTTACTCACACATACGAGGGGTACGTTCGCAAGGCAGCATGACAGTCCACCATCTTGAAACTAGTCGCTGGCAAGGGAGAAATGGCACCAATGCGCTGTCCCTGCAAGCGAGCACAGAGATGCTGGAGGAGATCAGCAAGCATACCTAAGAGTTACACAGTTGTAGTTGAGTCTGAGTCTATATAGTTAGCAAAAGTACTACCTTAAGCCCAGCGCTCCAACATGGAGGTGGAACTGTTGTTTAAATGTGTTTTGATTCACGTCGACTTTTCCTATTACTTTCCAGTGCTTTCAAATCCATGTCGATCCTCTCAATTTACCTCTGGTACCACATTATGTTCGTGTTTTAAAGGATGAGGCCAAGTTATTCTGCAGTTAGCTTTTTTTTTTTTTACTAAACTCTTTGTTTACTACCCACATCTACACTGCCCCACTATATGGCTCACTTAAGTGCTTCAGAGTGTGCTTTATAGTGTCTCTTGGAGTGAGCGGTACATAAAGCAGGTCAGATAGGCTCACGGATTGATGGAGCTCCACTCCTCTGCCAGCAGAAACACTACCCTGCTCCTCCACAAGGTGGGGGCTGCGCTCCACATGTTCGCAGCTCCATTGTCTTCATCGCATGGAATAACGTCGCATCAAAACGAAAGTATCCTGTATCCGGTGCACGCGCAGATTTAGCTGGAGTCTCTGCACGAAAGTGGGCTGCAGACTTTCTGACGGTACGTTTCGAATGCATTGTGGCCTTCCCCCCCCTTGTTTCGCATGATTCTGGTGTAGTTTTTAGGCACAGTAGTGTGGTTTCGACTGACTTGGTGGACTTCCCGGAGTTTGTGTATCTCTGGATGTCTGCGTAGCTTCCTCAGGATGCTCCCGTTTTCTCCCGCCGTCCAAACACATGCATGTTCTATATCGATTGGAGACTCCTGTCGCCACGTGTGCGTGTGCGTGTCTGTGTGTGTGTGTGCTGGGGGAATCGATCTTTAACCGGGGATAGTGCGGCCGAATCGGGGAACGTGCCCGGGAAGCGGGAACGTCTGGCCACCCTGACGCACACATTCACACACTAGGCGGGTGTTACACATCCCAGGACCTTCCTCTCATCTAATCCTCAGCTTTCTCTGCTCCTCTCCGTCAGATTCAACATGTCAGCCGAAAGCATCGTGAGACAAAATAAAACGGTCCTCCACAGCAACCTGTCTGGAGACTACAAGCTGATCCTCACCAAAATTCACGAGAAGTTGCTGATCACAGACCGGGAGTACAACAACCTTAAAAGCATCAACAAGGAAACTGTTGAGGGCCACGTTATAGATATGGTTGATAAGATCCTAACTAAAGGAGAGGACACATGCAGAGCCTTCCTGAACCTCCTTGAAACTGACGACGACCTTAAAGCTACTTTCCCTACGCTGAAGAGCATCTTCACCAACAATCGCAAACGTGTCCAAGTGACCTCATGTATGACAGCTGAGCTACTACTGGTGTACAAATGAATGTTTGGTTTTCCTCCTGTCCCAATTTATCGTGAGCTTCACACAGTGTTAATGTGTCAGTGATGCTTCACTCTGATTTCCTCAGGTATTCTCTCCCCGGACATAAAGAGAATAAAGGAGGTGAGGTAGTTTATAATTTAAGTTCATAATTTAATGATATGTTATTTTAATCGAGAGGTTTAAATGCTTAATGTCCCAAATAATCCTAGGACATATTTTCACTACAAAGCCTGCAGACACATTGTACCACAAAACTTAAAATAGAGAGGTTCTGAGGGGCATAACTAAAAATCTAGAATGCAACACGAGCTAGTTTCTCTATAACGTCTTTGTTTTGTTCCATTTTAGGATGATGAGCAGTACCGGTTAAACAGCCAGCCTGCAGGCCTCTGTGTGATCATAAACAATGAGAAGTTTGAAGATGGCAGTGTGAGGTCTGGAACCAACAAAGATGCTGGTGTGTTACAGGCAGGACAGATTCACAAACGTTATTTTACTGTATATGTTAACGTTTGAAGCCTGACTGAGAATTTTATTTCTTACAGAAAGTTTGGCAGAGGTATTCAGCTGGCTGGGGTTCAGAGTGCTGATGTGTAAAGATCAAACCATGGAGCAGATGGATGCAGCCCTGAATGTTTTTGCATCTCTGAGCAACCTCTCTCAGCTGAATGAACTCGGCGCAAAAGAGTGGTCCAATGGTGTATTTACGGACTTTCAGGAGGCTCCCAAACATGGAGATGCCTTCATCTGCTGTGTTCTGAGTCATGGAGAGAGAGGTTCAGTCTTTGGGACTGATTGGAAGCCGCTGTCCATCAAACAAATAACTAGAACCTTCAAGGGAACCGGTCAGTCGAGCCTCACTGGCAAACCCAAAGTGTTCCTGGTGCAGGCCTGCCAGGGAAAAGAGAGGCAGCATGGGGTCATCTTGAAAGACCTGCAGACTGATGATTCCCTCTACATTCCTGAGGAAGCAGATGTTCTGGTTGCATGCGCCACTGTTGAGGACCATGTGTCATTTCGACACAAATTGGACGGGAGCTGGTTTGTCCAGTCCATATGCCAACAGCTAAGGGATGGCTGTCTGAGGTAAGTCTTTACCTCTTTAGTCAATTGAAGAAATCGTATCGTAAATCTGAAGTCATAAAGATTCAATGTAATAAGGTAGCTTTACTTAAAATCCACAAAATCCACAGAGTATTGTACAGTATTTATAGACTTGGTAATATAGTATTTATTGTGCATTTTATTACTCTGTGTTGAGGAATGTCCAGACAGTAATGTTAATTATAATTTTCATCAACTCTGTATGGTTTTAGGGGTGATGACATGACCACTATCCTCCACCGCGTGAATGACGAGGTGAGCCAGAAAGAGGCATCCTATCTGCCTGGGAGATTAAAGCAGATGCCTGAGGTCAGGTTCACTCTGAGGAGGAGACTTGTGTTGTCCCCACAGTACCCCTGAAGCTCAACCACTTTGAACCAGTTTAATAAGAAGATGTGATTGAATTAGGAGGGGGGGGGGGGGGTGCTTTTTTTATTGTCAATACAAGACACAGTCTTTGTCAAGGGTTTGTATCTCTGAATAAACCTATTTTCATCATTGTGTCTGTTTTTCCTGATTGATTTGTTTAGACTAACTAACAGGAGTTCTGCATTGTACTGCTTACACTGGTATACCCGTTGTCCTGCAAACCCATCCATCCATTACCCATCTATCTATCCATTTATCTATCCATTTATCTATCCATCCATCTATCTATCTATCTATCTATCTATCTATCTATCTATCTATCTATCTATCTATCTATCTATCTATCTATCTATCTATCTATCTATCTATCTATCTATATCACCATCTCTAGTTCTACATATGACACTTTCCTACTGCTGGAACCAGGAACTAAATTTAGTTCTACGTTAGAAGAGAGAGACTACTATGAAACGTGTTAAACGTCTCGAGCCAGCGCTGACCACGCTTTCAACTTTTTATAACTTTACCGTTTAGTTCTGAGTACTAAAGGTCACAGGAACTAAAGGTGGAAACGTGGCTTTGGAAGTTATTCCATACGTTGTACATCTTCAATAAAACTGCAAATTCGGGGAGTCCTATGTATTCCTGTGTTGGACAATTAAGGTTGCATAAGTTACATAACAGGACGGTGCGGTGGAAGCAGTTAAGCAGCGGTTTAAAATGCGACTACATGCCCAAGCATAGGATACAGTTCAGTGTGCGCCGCGCTAGCTTTTGGCCTGCGCCCCTAGACCCGCCATTACGGTACCGCGGCGTCGTTGCCCTGGCAACCGGGGCTCGTTTACCTTTCTGTCCGCGAGACGCCGAAGCGCGGCGGAGAACTGCCTTGTCAGAACAATGACGGAAACGAGCTGTGCGTTACGGTTGAAGTGCGCTGGGTAAGGCGGTTCCTGCTACAAACACGCACTTGTCCGCCGGCGTAAGAGTTAAGGCGAGGGGCGCGGGGGGGGGGGGGGCGCGGTAACGATGGAGTCCACGCTGGAGGAGCAGAGCTGCTGCGGCGGCGCCTCGGCCGAGGCTGCGGGAGAAGAAGCCTCAGAGGAGCTGAGAGCCTCAGACCAAGCGATCTCCTTCATGTCCAGCATCGGTGAGCCCCCCCCCCCCCCTCTTTATCTGCCAGGCCGGGCCAGAGTGTCCGCGCCGAAAGTGAGCGCACGGCTCAGGGGTTTGCGCCACCTGGTTTTGGCACATCTCGACTTGAACCGATTCCCGATGCCACGCTAGAATCTGGTGCAAAAAAAAAACAGAGAACGGGTGTCGTGAAACTGGTGTCCCCCACCTCTCCCAGAGCCCGCAGAGCTCGAGAGATGCCTGTTCCCAGACTCCCTGGTGACCGTGTCCGAGGGCGGCAGAGACCTGGGGAGGTTCACCGTGACGGTGGAGTTCGGCCGTCGAGGCCAGCAGGCCTGCGTGCTGCTGCACGCCCAGAGCCAGGGGGCCATCCAGGACTCCCCGTGTGGGACGACGGTGACAGGTGAGGGGGGCCAGGGGGTGCCGTAGCTGCGACAGGCAGCCCGATCTCCTGTGGTTTTTGAGCCTCGTCCTGTCCCTCCGTCCCCTTCAGCCTACCTGACCGCAGACCTGGAGGTCCTGGAGGAAGAGCACCACGAGTACGTCAAGGTGAGCCGCTGCAAGCTTGTTTTGTTGTCCGCAGCCGAGCCAGGTCTGTTTGTTTGTTTGTTTGTTTGTTTGTTTGTTTGTTTATCAGATCAGCTGCCGATCTTTCACAGCAGCTTCTCATCCTGGGATCTTCCCATGCTCACTAACTGAAGTCGCAACACGTCACACCATTAACATTCACGAGACAACAAAGACACAGGGGCACCTGCCGACAACACGGTCCAACACAGAAAGCACTACAATCGACGCGACGAGTCAATGAAAATGACGTCAGCTCCTAAATCGCACAATATTTCCAAAGTCCAAAAAGGTGCATGTTTGTTCCATGCCAACGGTGCTCTGTAGCACAGTGTCTATGTACATATGTATGTTCATGTATATACTTTATGCACCTACAGCCACATTAGATGGGTATTCCTTGCTCTGCAGCTGGTCTGGCATGGACATTTTGGAGCTCAGCCAGCAGCTTTATTATGGCTACCTGTAGTCTGGTCAACACACTAATGCTTGTACTGTTTGCTTAATTAACTGATATGGTGTAGATTTCCTACTGTGCTTAATCACAGCCCAAGCCCGTGCTCTGCAGAATCCGATCCACTCGTCTGTTCCAGGACATTTGATTACCTACAGTAATCCCCAGTAATTAGACTTCTGTTACTTCTCCTATCACTGTCTCCCATAATGACGTGACTCACGGTATCTTCCCTTAATAAATGTCTTGCACCTAAAACAATGTTTTTACCTACGTCTTGAACTAGTTTATTCCATATAATCCATTTTTTCTGATAACTGCAATTCTTCATTTGAATTGAGCCGGTCTATGTGCCAATGTGTAAATAGTCAAGTCGTCACCATACATCTCAGTGGCGGCATGATTCAGGGTTAAAGGAAAATCATTGACAAACGCTGAAAACAAAGGTAGCCCAAAGAACTCCCCTGTGATCTCAGGGCAGAAGGGAAGCTCAGACGCTTCCTTCCCTGGCCACTGCCACCGGGTCCTCCAGGAGGATCCCAAGCCGTGTCCAAACCAGTGAGAGGTGGGTCTCCTCCCAGACTGTCCGTCTGGGAGGAGACCCAGGGGTAGACCGCCTGACACATCTCCCCAGGGAAATGTCTCCTGGCCCTCATTTGTATGTGCTTTGCCCCCAACTTATTACCATTGGTGAGGGTTGAAATGAAGTCATGAGAGCTTTTCTCCGGCGCTCGGATTTCTTTCTGTACTTCACTGCAGACACCGCCCCAGTCCATCTGGCTGCCCGTCGCTCCATCCCCCCCCCCACTCATTCACCCGAGACCCAGGCACGCTTGAGCTCCCCCGCCTGTGCCGACAACTCCTCCCCGACCCAGAGTGCCATTGCGAGGGAGTCATTTTAACACACGTCTGTCACGCGTCTGTTTCTCTGAATGCCTTCCCAGCTGGAGGGCCGCAGTTTGGACAAGAGGAGTCACATGGTCCAGCGCGACGGGCAGATGGTCATCAATAAAGTGACCACCGTGGGGGAGGTAGGGGATCGAGCAATCGAGTGCCAAAAAAAATGTAATTTCGCGTTTTGTCGCGTGGTCCATAAAGGGGTGTTCCTTTTGCATGTGTGCGGACAGGATGTGACGAAGGCCAGTGTTTCTTATCCAGTGTCCGCCCTGAGAGGGCTGGTCACCGAGGGCTCGAACCTCCTGCTGATGCGCTTGATTGCTCTCAGGAGGAAGGTGGCCGATGACATGACCTTCGTCTCTGTGGACCAGGGCCTACACATCATCCACACCACTTTTGTGAGCACTAAGCCGAGCACGACCCACTGAATCCGCAAGTTAGTGTATATATGCGTGTGTTGGTGTGTGTGTGTATATACATATATATATATGTGGTTTCTCTTCGGCCAGAGCGAGTTGGGTCCAAAGCGGATAGAGGTGGACGGTCAGACGGTGGAGGTGTTTGGAGTGGAGAGGACCGTCCACTCGGTGGACGAGAGCCCCACCGCGTGGCGCTGCTACTTCCTGGAGGACGGGTAGGCCCGAGACAGGTCGTCAGGTTCGGCGTCCCCGCCGATCGCTCTAAAAGTGGCACGGACTGGCCTCGGACGGAACATTTCAGCCGGGACTCGGGCTGGGCCGGGACGCGCTGCCTGTCGTTCCCGTGTTACTGCGCGTCTCTCTCTCTCTTCACACGAGACAAGAAGCCGCCCCGTTCAAACACGGCGGCGTCTGTGCAGTGCTTTCCCGCCACGTTTTACCAGTGAAATCAGCGAGTAAACAGCATCGAGCCAGGGCAAGAGTGCTTGAGAGCGCGAAAACGTTTAAGGCATGAGGCGCCAAAGATGCTAAATATAGCTAAGAGGTGTGACTGAATGGCATTTTAAGAAAAGGTTTAAAAGAGCGATTCAAAGAAGAAAGAGAGAAACGTTTCCGCAAAATTCAATGGAATTGCAAGTGTCATTATCATTATGGTGATGCTTCTTGGGTAAAGTCTTGATCAGCGGCTTACGTTCTCTGCTCAGGCACCTGGCCAGCCGGGTGCAGCTGGGGTCACCGGCCACCATGAGACTCCTGCAGCTGCCCTCGCGAACAGAAAAAGGTAACCACGTGGCCTCGACCACAGCACGCTCTCCCAAGGGGGGGCGGACTTGTTCAGGTGGTTTTGGTCTGCGTGTCGCAGGTTTCGAGAGGGTCCCGCTGCTTTGGGAGGAAGACATGCAGATGCGCTCCGCGTTCTTGGACAGAAAGGTAACAAATGCGAGCGTGGCATAGCGTTGCGCGAGACACTCCGCTTTGATACCGATACCGTTTGCTCGGCACAGGAGGAGCTGAAGGCGGACCATGCTTCTTACCTGAGGCAGCATCCGGAGATCCGGGCCCTCATCTCTGACTTCTTGCAGTTCTTGCTGCTGAGGAAGCCAGACGACGTCTTCCAGTTTGCCAGAGAGTACTTCCTCCCTTTCGCCTCGTGCCATCTGCCCGAGCAAACCCTGAAAGCCAGCTCGCTGTGAAGCGGGGCCGTCACTTCATGACTCTTTGTTGTTCATCAATTTAACTGGAAATGAAACGAGTTCCCACGAGTGACATGTAGCTGTATCGATGTTGTGAAGAAATGTACTATTCGAATGAGAAATCTCACCGAAAGGAAAAGAAAACTGCACGTGAAATTAATAAAACTGTTGATGAATAATGGTGTTGGTCATTTCATGTAGGTATCTTGTCAGTTCTGACAACTGAGAGAAGGTTTGGGATTAGTTCAGACTTGTTTAGTCATTCTAAGGAAAAGGAAACGGGTCGTCTTCAAAATAAAAGTTTGCGAAATGATAAGACGAGGTAAACACAGTGCAAACACTCTACAAAGTAGTAAAACCGGGTTCTTGCTCTTCTTGCTTTTTGGGAGGGGGGGAATATTTGGTCGGGAATATATCTAGAACAATCCATGCCTTCAACATCCATGTCATGGCAACTTTACTCTGAAAGTCACTTCCGCTCAAAGTGAAACTTCGACGTCACCGCGGACAGTGGCGAGAAGTTGGTGAGTTTTCGCTGGAGTTTCCGAGTGCGTTTTCTCACCTAAAATAGCGGATCTGCCGCAACACAGAGGACACGTATCGCCCGTCTGGTTGGACGTCGCCCCACGCAGGTGAGATCTAGCGCCGAGTGCGCTGAATATGCCTCGCATCTTGTACATTTAGTCCAGAGGCTGCTGGGCAGGACGGCGCGGCTCGGAAGTGTGGCGAAAAGTCGATCCACAGGTGATTTTCCCCGGCGTGACTTGGGATCTGGAGCCTTGTTTCGTGTCAGCGAACCTTTGAGAGCAGGTCAAGGTCTCTCCCAGTTAAACGAGTGTGTCGCGCTACCTGTAAAAGTAAACGTCAAACTTGCTCAAACGAAATGAAATTAAAGTGCGTGCTCCGGTTCAGACTGGGCTGTCAGAAGCAACGACAACACAACAACAAAAAAAACGAACAAGCCGACTTATGTCGTGTGAACCGGGCCGAGGCTAGTTCTGCCAGCGTTTGAGGGACTATTCCATGTCTGCCCGTCTGTCTTTGTCCTTCCACGACAATTCTGACTTCAACACAGCCAGAGATGATAAATGACAATGATAAGAAGGTGAAGAAGAGGGGGGGAAAAAAACAGTTTGGAAACCATTTCAAACAGATTCTGGTTGAAGTCAAACGAGAAGCAGGTGACTGTGGACGCAAAAGCGTGATAAGAGAAATATGTGGACACGGAAACTCCCTGCAAGCAAGACAGAAAACAAGCTATAAAACCTACGACTGGAGGTACATCTTCAGATTTAAAGCACACTTTATGAACACTTTGCGCACACCATTTCCAGTGATTTATTGAACTGAAATCTATGTCGGATGTATGAAGCGACACCAAGGGTCAGGGTTGGTCGATGTTTCTTAGTATTCCATGGTGTGCATGGTGTACAAAGAGCTCCTAATGTTTGTCATCTTTTACAAGTATTCTTCTAGAATTTGCTCACCCCGAGTGGAAAATGTAGCTCATGTAGCCTCTGACCTTTGGTGTGCCCTTTTTTCGGTGATCGGTGATTCACTTCCTCTTGGTCGGCTTGTTTTTCGCTCCGCAGAGCCCAGAGAGCTGAGCGCTCGGGGCCCGAGCTGCTCAGAGCGACTGGGATGGACCTGCCCATGCTGACACGCATAGACGAGGGCCTGGACTCGTCTGAGGTGGCCGCTCTCTGCTTCCTGTGTCGCGACTTTGTCAACATAAAACAGCTGGAGGGGGTGAGCTCCGCGCACCTCAACGCGTCCGGGGGGGGGAAAACGTCTCGCAGATAGACGTCCAGGCGGGGTGAGAAACGTGAGTGGAAGACGCCATTCTCCCGTTGTGTCTGTTGTCAGATCGGGAATGCGAGGACGCTGTTTTTGAGACTCGAAGAAAGAGGTCTGATGGACAACTACGGCCTGCTGTCTGAGCTACTCCGAGCCATCCGTCGAAGAGATCTCCTCAACATCCTGGAGAGCAGCAGCAGTGGCGTAGAGGAAACCGACGCCAGGCCCTCTTTGTCTGACTACAGGTACAAACAGAGAGAACCCAACTTGTATCTGGAAAAAGATGGATGTAAAATGGCGTCACAAAAGTTGAAGTTTTAACCATCTTCTTTCCGCCCGCTCCCCCTGTCAGATTGATGCTGTACAGAGTATATGAGGACATGACCACGGAGAACCTTGATAAAATGAAGTTTCTGTTGCAGCCCAAACTGAGCAAAAGACAACTCGAACTGTGCAACGTAAGAGCGCGTCCACTCACTCCTTCACCCGCCACCTATGTACAACACCTGTCAACGAAGTCACCTTTTTTCAACAGAATGCGCAACCCATTTGCATTCAAACCGTTTCACTTCATAATTCTGAAATGCAGAGAGTTTTGTGAGCGTATAGCGCATAGAACATGTTCGTATATTCAACCACGCAGTTGCTTTGTTGTTCCTTTACACATCGGCTCCTCGAACATCATGTTTGCACCCTCTGGTGGCCACATCAGAACTGTGTGCTCCCATTGAAGTTCCTTTTGAGTGCGATGTGTAATCACTCCTTCAGACGTTTGCTGTGCTCAAGCTTAAAAATGTCCAGAAGTGTCCCCTAGACCTTGGGTGCACATCGTTTGTGTCGATTACAGACTTCTCTGGACGTCTTTGCCGAAATGGAAAAGAAAGACCTCCTGTCCAGCTCCGACCTTCGTGAACTGGATGCAGTTGTGAGGGAGCTGGACCAACAGCTGGTCTCTATTGTTAACGGCTACAGGAGTGGTACGAGACCCAATCACTGTGCATGCCTTTTTATCAACGTGTTCACACGTAGCTTGTGTTGCCTGGGAATCCAAATGAATCAAATGACTGTGGGTTGTTTTTCAGGGGGGAGACAGCCGCACCACCCCAGATCCTCCTCTAATGGCAGCATGGACGACCAAGTATATGCATGCAAATATGCGTTTGTGTACAACTAAGTGTACAAAGACTTTTAACTCAGAGCTGTGATTTCTCCCCCCCCCCAGCATATGATGAGCTCTTTCCAGAACAAAGTGGATGTTCCATCCATAAGAGAGCGTCAGCCCAGTGGTAGGTCCTCCTTTTCTCTGTATGAATACCTTTTGCAGATCCAGTCATGCTGTTGCTGTTACCACACAGGGAAGTGATGTGAGTTTCTTCTATCATTGTTTTTCAATTGTAGGGCAGACTGTTACCACCGATGCACGACCACGCTCTTCCTCCACTTTGGATCCGGTAATGCCCTCCCGTCCAGTCACCTGTTAAGTATTCACAACATGAGGCAGGTGTGTGACCTGGCTTTGTTGATGTGCCTGTGTGCTTTAGACAGAGTACTACATCCTGAGTCATAAGCCTCGTGGCCTGTGTGTCGTCTTCAACAATGAGAACTTTGACGGATCCCTTCTCAAAAGCAGAGCTGGCACCAAGCAGGATGAGGGTATGTATCCTTGCGTCTGATCGGCCGTTTACTGGTGTCTGAGTCAGAGTAAAGCACTGGCGATGCTCAGAGTTCATGCTTGCTGAAACACTCTTAAACACTACTTGTCATCTGTGCGACACAGAGAATCTGCAAGCAGTCTTCACCAGGTTAGGCTTCGTGTTCAAGGTGTACAGCGACTTGACCGCACAGGCCATGAGACAAAGAATTAAAGAGTTGGGCCGCGAAAACTTCTTGAACCATGATGCTTTGGTGAGCGGCGTCACTCACTTTCAGAACTGTAACATTCGCTTGCAGTGCGGTGAAAATCTTCTTCATCTCCTGCATGTCCAAATCTGTGAAATAGATGTCATGGTGAACCATACTTAGAACTTTAGCTGAGAGTAACAGTCTCTTCCTACTCACAGGTGGTCTGTGTGCTTTCCCATGGAAAGGAGGGGTGTGTCTATGGCACTGATGAGAAGGAGGTGTTGCTGCGCACCCTGATGCAGCCCTTCACCAGCGGCAGCGCCCCAACTCTCGCGGGGAAGCCCAAACTGTTTTTCATCCAAGCGTGTCAGGGACAAAACTACCAGCATGGATCGGTGCCATGCCCCCCCTTGCCAGAGCAGCCAGGCAACGGGGAGCATGCCAACCTGGAGGCAGATGCGGGGCCGGTGGAGGGCGAGACCGTGCCATCGGATGCTGACTTCCTGCTCGGGATGGCCACCGTGCCCAACTGCAAGTCGTTCCGACACACGAAGACGGGCTCCATCTACATCCAGGAGCTGTGCAAGCAGCTGGACGTGTCCGCAGAGAGGTGGGAGCCACGCCCTCGACACTTTCCGTCCGTCACTGCTCGGATCGAGTTGCAAGTTGCATCAAATTGCAGTCACGCTAGGGCCGCACAGCCCGGACTTGAGATTGACAAAATAGCACGGATTAACAATAGTCTAGATGTTCACGAATGCCGGCCCAGACTCTAGATTACGAGGCACACTGGTCCACCAAAAAATGTCGGTCTGGGTCCGGACTCCGGTGCGAACTGTTGGGTCGTGAATGCAAAACTGAGTTCGGGGAGCACAGCTGGGAGTCGGAGGGGGGGTGACTCGACTCAACAACCGGCCACAGGAATCAGTGGGTCAGGCAGCGCAGCTGCCCAGCTACTTAAAGGTAGAGAGGGGGAAAGAGAGGGAAAGACAGTGGTGGTTCGTATACATCACCCACTGTGCTGTCTCTACTAAATACCCACCCTCTGTGAACCTATCCAGTCGAGGTCCTTCGAACAATAACATCAGATCTAACAATCGGGAAATGACTTAGAAGATGCGAATACTTAACTGCACCAAAATCTAGTATAGTATAAGGGCATTGAGCCCTGTTACCATATGCCTGAAGTGTTAGACAGGACAGTTTGAGAACAATAAAACACAGCAACAATAAGATGAACAACAACAACAACAACTAGGAATCACGAGGAGGGTGGCATGCCAAGAGCATACCACACCTGCTGTTCCTGACACGTCGCCTCCACAGTATCATGAGTGCACTTGGTGGTAATGAAATGCGAGGAACGTGGTTTTTTCCTTCTATAAAGATAAACAGTGTTTGTCTGTCATTCCCGATATTCAGTTTTATAACCACAACGAATTCTGTCACCGGCTCTGCATTTCTCTTCTTTGCGACTGAAGATTTTTTTTGAAATGTCAGATTTGTGATTTACGTTTCCCCCCCTATTTTCTGTGCAGCCCTGCGGAGGATGACATCCTCACTGTCCTGACGCGTGTGAACAGGGAGGTGAGCAGACGTCAATATCAAATTGACTTTTCGAGATACAAGCAAATGCCGGAGCCCAAATACACCCTCACCAAGAAGCTGGTCCTCAAATATGTTTGAAAGGATGGAGCCCAAGACCAAGGCTGAAACGCGTGTCTTTGTTTACTGCGTGACTGTGTATGATAGTGTGTTTGAGTACTCGAAATGTCTTTGTGTGATTCAGCTGCTGGAATGAGTGCCGGGTGCTGCCATGTTTGGATTGTCTTTGAGAGTGTGTTGTCTCCAAACAAAAAAAGAAATAAACCTGGTGGTGAAAAGACCTGTGAAGCTTCTTTTTGTCAGTCACATTCAAGCAACCGATTGAACCATGAGTGATGCTCATGGTCAAGTTGGCCATTGTCAGAATGGCCGATTAATACATCTTAGCATTGGTCGCAGCGAGAAAGACATGTCCATATCGGTCCCTAAAAGTTAAAGGACTGGTCACCACCCAAACACTGCAACAGCGCATGGCCTTCTTTACCACAACACTGCCACGGCTGCCACCTGATGAATGCCGAAGGAGAACACTCGTCCCTTGAAGTGCAACCAAAACGGAACATGCGGTGGTGATTCTCTTTGGAAAACACGTTCTTGTAAGCTAGTATTGTACTTTTTTTTTGTTTGTTTGTTTGTTTGTTTTACTGCGCAGGACAGTGGGAGAGTTTCCCAGCAGAATTACGATTGGTTGTGTAATGCAAAAATGGATCACGCGCAATTCGCCCCACCTTTCTGTCAAATCCAGCAATTAAATGAAATCCAGCAAGTGTCGGTGATGCATGCACACACGACTACTCATCCACACCCATTTGTGTTACGACAGCAACGTCAGGAGCTCATGTTAAAAATGAGCCAGGCAGCACACACACACGCACGCACGCACGCACACACACACACACACACAGAGACGTCCACTGGGTGTGTGTGTGTGACAGATTTTTCCGGACTCCTCCCAGCCCTTCTCGGGACGGGAAATGTTCTTCACTGCATCACCTCTGCACAGAGCCGAGGACGGACCTGAGGACGGACCTGAGGACGCGACAAGGAGCTTGATTCTCTCCGAGGATATTAGTGGGGGCTCAGAGGGCGTGGCAGGAGGCTGCCCCGCTGCCGATCATCGCTGTGGACCCACCGAGCCGCCAGTCTCTCCTCACCTCTCCCCTCCATCTCCGTCGGTAAGTCCCGGGGTCCGGCTGTCACCACCGAGCCCCGCCTGAGGGGCCGCCTCCCCGGCCTGTGGAGCTGCGCTGTGGCGGCCTCTGGGCTGGGAGGCTTGTTTGTCCTGCACTTCACACCTGAAAAGGCTCTGTGTGTGATGTGTGTGTGTGTGTTTGTGTGTGTGTGTGTGTGCAGGGTGGAGTGCAGCCTGCATGTTGAGCCTGCCACAGTCTCAGCTTCCTGTTATGTAAACACCAAAGATTAAACCTGCCTGTGTATCCTGATGCACTTTCTCAGGCTTTAAGGCTGCACACATTGCACATTTACATGTCCTGTTTGGCAGACTCCAAAAGCACATCCAGGGCAGTGACAGCGTTCGTGCTCCATTACAACAGAGACCTTATTGTAGCAATGAACTCTGAGAGTTGGGAGTGTGAGTGCCAGTGTGAGAGCAGATGCTTCAGCTCTGGTGAAGAGGATGGCGGTAGGAGAAGGCTAGAAGTTAGAATACAGGAAGGATATAAGCCGTGTTGGGAAAGTGCAGGCCAGGGAGATGCTCTCAGAAAAGTTGGGTCTCCATGGGTGTTTCCCTCAGAGCGGCTGAAGCCCTCTCACGGCAACATGCTTGCTGGTTGCACATTGTTTGGATTCTTCCAGTTTTACTGGCCTGCTGTGGGCCTGCAGCGGCAGGCGAGCCGCAGCAGTGCTCCTCGGCTCAGGAATAGACTCTGACGCAGACATTTTGATGTGTCATACAGGAGGGGGAGGCTGACGGGTGAGTCAGAAACATAACCCATGCCAGTGTGCCAGTGCACACACTGTGTCTTACAAATAATAATAATAATAATGATAAAAAACCTATCCCATACTTTAGATTATTGGCTTAGCCAGGGTGCTGTCTGGTTTACCAGGTAATTATTTGACATCGAACTGAATATGCCCGGGGTGAGGATGAAACAAGTCATCTGGGCCTCCCCTATAGGTGAACAGAACATAATTGACAGACTCATTGACATCAAAGACGACCCCTCCCGATTCCTGTTGGTTCCTTTCTGTGACACCAGCAGACCTCGACTACACTGGCGAGGTTGCACAGGTCGGCTTGCTGTGTGTCAACAGTGAGCCCTCCCTAATGCTCAAATCAAAAGATGCCGGGCCTTGTTCGAGCGAAAAACAATCCCAGGAGTTACCCATTCACATCAGAAACATGGTGCCAAACCGGTTCTTATCGCTCCCATCGGCGTCTGGCTTGTTCAGCCACGTGACGGCGCCGCACAGCCCTGGCACGCAGGAGTTGGTGTTTGTTGATGAATGGTAAATAACGAGACGGGGGTTGCTCTGGCTGGAGCCGTACCGGTAGGCCGCGGGTGTTCATGTTCCCTGGAGAGCGGAGAGGAGATCCGCCCTGCTGTTCAAACAGCGCAGATCCTTTGAGCCCCCTCGCCCAGCTGACTGTGTCTCTGACCCAAGCGGCAATCAGCGCCGCAGCCCCATCTCCGACTGCAGAGAGTCTGAAGCACTTTTTTCCGTTTAGTGTTTTCGGCCCTGTTGCTTGGTGCCCTGGACGTGATGTAATGGCAGCACGAGGTGGAGCCAGTTCTTGAATTCCTTTACTGTGCGTAGTCCCCTAAAAGCCCAGTGAAAATACAGCTCAGAGGACACTTGGCGTTTCCTAAATAAGCAGGGAAGGAGCAACCTAACCTAGAAAAACAGGTCCGTCCCTACGACATAGCGCAAATCATGTGTCGATGTGTGACTCCATTGGGCCAGAAATGTTATGCATACTGCCGAAGAGAGCTCATTTCATTTGTAAATGCATAAATATATTTATATTTTGTATTTGACAACATACATTTGTGACAACCGTAACGTGTGTCAGTGTGTGTGAACAGAGTGTATTATTAGAAAGAGCCCCCAGAGACCGACATGGTGATTTCTGAACCTACGTTGGTTTATGGGAACCGCAACGCAAAGCCAAAACCATATGTTCCTTTAACCCGAGCCGACCACGAACGTCCTCTGCCATTCTAGAATAATGGTTCAGTCAAAGGGCTGGAGGAAACTCGCACAGACCGACGGCAGCTCAGTACGCAGGTCGAGAGCCAGCGCGTATTTAGCTGGAAATGAATGTGTCACTGTTCGACCGTTTATTTAAACAGTCGACCACTTCTCTATGTGCATGCAGCCTCTGTGTACTCTGGATATCTTTGGCTCCATTGGTGGAGACCAACGTCGTGAAAATCTGATTAGAGCTGCTCTTTAGCAGCACTCAGCAATTAAAAGTGATTTCTATTGTACTTTATATTATGTTTGTGTGCTACTTGTGGACGTGACTCATCAACCAGATGAAGGGCGTCATTCACATTCATGTCCTACCATGTCTCTCACTACCTGCCGGGTATAAAGAACATACCCACCGGGCTTGGCCGTGCAGGCCACATTTGCCCAGTCTCTTGCTTATGGTGGAGTCCTGATCACTGACCTTAACTGAGGCACGTGAGGCCTGCAGTTGTTTGGACGTTGTTGGAGTCTTTTTTGACCTCTCAGATGAGTCATAAGTCATTTGGAGCACGGCCACAAAGCCAGGGTCTCTTGCAGTCATCACCTGCTCTGTTGCATTCTCCAGAGAGCGGCGAGCTTTGACTGGATGCTGCACGATGCGCAGCAAACGGCGGCCATCAGTTTTTCCGCAATCAACATGTTCTTCCGCTGGCCAAGAGTGAACCAAAGTAGAGAAGTCGCCAATAGTCAAACAAAGGACACACATGAAAGATGTTCTGCGTAGTTGTTGTGTGCTTCCTCGTCTTCACCCTCTCTTCTGCTTTTCTTTTTAGAAAAGTGGGAAACATTGGTGTAAAAGGAGCTGTTTTTCTTTCTCCTGATTCCCTCCCCACAGGTGAAATGTCCAGGTCAGACTACCCTCCAGGGTACGACGACTCCCGGGGGGGGTTCTACGGTCCGCCTGGTGGGAATTACCCCCAACCCCCTGCGTATGGCTTCCCAGGCTTTGGTGGCCCAGGGCAGCCCTCTGCTCCTTACCCGGCAGGTCCAACCACCCCGCTGTACCCAGGCCAGCCTGGGGGCTTCGCCCCCGGATCATACCCAGGCCAGCCTGGGCACCCGGGGTCAGGCTACCCCAACCCCCCACCCATGCCCCCAGTCATGCCCCCCACCATCCCGTCGGGTGTCCTGAGCTCCGGTAAGAATGGGACCGAGCGCTCCACACCTCTGCGCTGATGATTCGTGGCACAGCCACCTGTCTTTAGTATTGCTCGATGAACCAGTCGTGTATGGTCAGTTTGGTAACCAGTGTTGACGCTGTAAACCGGCCCTGACAAACGCCTGTCTATCTGCCTGGATAAGACAAGATGAGGAAAGGTAGATAAGACAGATTATTCATACCCCAAGGTAAAAACAAAGACTTGGTCGGCAACACCACTATCACAACAAGACGATGTGAATCACAGCGCACGATTCTTATTCACAGTATGCAAACAGACAGCCGTAATGCTGAGCCCCGGCCGTAATGCTGAGCTGAGCTGTGCTCACTTGGAGCTCCAGCACAGTGGCATCGCTCCTCTGTGGGGGAGCCTTTCACCAAAACGCCGCGCCACGCGCACACACAGGAACCGCCAGTGACGTGCGAGTCGTCATCCCCGTCTCATCCTCGTGACCCTCTTGTCCCCGTGACAGGCGATGAGTTTGCGGCGAGCGGCAGCGGCTGGGACAGCATGAGCATTCGTCACGCCTTCATCAGGAAGGTGAGACGCGCAAGCCCCAGCCTGCCGGCTTTCATCACCATCAACTTGTGTGTATGTCTGTGTGTGTGTGTGTGGGCACTGGGCCCACGTTGGCGGATCAACGTCCCTGTCTGTCTGTCCTCAGGTGTACACCATCTTGGCGGTGCAGCTCCTCCTCACCACATCCATCGTGGCCGTCTTCTCCTTTGTGTGAGTGCGCAGTGTGAGGGTGTGTCAGGCCCGGTTTGGGTGTGTGCGTGTCCCGTGCCCGCCGCATGTTAACTGTGGCACTGTTCCCCCGCAGCAAACCGGTCAAATCTTTCGTACAGAGGAACCAGGCGATCTACTGGGTGTCATAGTAAGTACGACGCCACCGCCCGAGGAGTTTTCTGGAACCCGAAAAGAAAGTTTAAGTAACGTGAATCCTGTGGTTCCAGTGCTGTGTACTTCATCACGCACCTCGTGCTGGTCTGCTGTAAGGGCCCCCGGTGAGTGTTGCTCTGTTTTTAACGAAATCTTTCAAAGAAGCACTTCATTTTCAGATACCTCTCAAGTTAAATTTCCTCTTCTCGTCCTCATTGCAGGAGGAAGTTTCCATGGAACGTCATCCTACTCACCCTGTTTGTAAGGCAGACAACTTGTGGTTGAAACAGGAAACACTTAGCTTCCTTAGCTTGAAATTGATCTATTCTTGACTCAGGCTTTCTCTGGCTTTGACTTTGACAGTTGAATGAGTCACCAGACCTGACTCAGACCATGTTTGCATACAGCCTTTCATATGTTGTTTTACACTATGTAACAGTTCTGTCTATCAGTACATGTGGCGTTATTTGGGGTTATGACCCGAAGTTACATATTCCCCTTCAATTTGCATTATTTGCATCATAAAATAATGCATAAATGTAACAACACGGATTTGTATTATGGGCAAATCACTCCCTTTGCTTATTTTATAGACGCTGGCTTTGTCCTACGTGACAGGCTCCATTTCCAGGTAAAACCGCTTGCATAGTCCAGTAGCATTGTATGATATTACTTCAGTTCATTTGCCTCTGGATGAACTGTGCGTCTCGCTTTTTGCCATTAGTTACTACGACACAAAGGCAGTGTTTCTCGCCCTGGGCATCACCGCCATCGTCTGCATCGCTGTCACCGTCTTCTGCTTCCAGACGAAGGTACAGTGTGTTTTGTGTGCGAGTGGGGCCTGCAGCCACGTGTTCTAATAAGGCTGTTATCTCCTAGGTGGACTTCACCAAGTGCCAGGGCCTGTTCTGTGTCCTCGGGATCGTAGTATTCGTGACTGGCATCATCACGAGCATTGTGCTGGCCTTCAAATATGTGAGTCATGGCTCATACAGTATGAAAAGACATCGTTCCCTCACACCATACCTTTTCCAGTGTCCTTCAACCTAATGACTGTTTGTGGTTGCAGATTCTGTGGCTCCACATGCTTTACGCAGCTTTGGGAGCCATAGCCTTCACCATGGTGAGCGTTATGCAGACTTGTTGCCATCATTCTGTTTGGGTGAGGGGGCTTGTGGTGTTATTCTGAACATTTCCTATGTTTCGCAGTTCTTGGCGTATCACACTCAGCTTCTGATAGGAAACAGGAAGCACTCGATCGGTCCAGAGGAGTATGTGTTTGCCGCACTGTCCATCTACGTCGACATCGTCGAGATCTTCCTTTTCCTGCTGCAGATCATTGGGGCCTCCACCAAATAATGTGCACAGTCAACCACAATGTGCTTTTTTTCTTAAGGCCGTGCTTTGTTTAAAGAGTCAGAATGCGTTAATGAGAAAAAATACACTCTGCAGAAAGGGCTGGATTTGACATCGGGTCATACTAAAATGCAGGTTTGTCCTTTGCACAAAAATGCACTTTTTCTGGAAAAATGTCTTTGTCTTTACTAAGCAGCTTACCAAAGATGAACTGCACAACATAAATGCAGCAAATACCTATAGACACTGGAATGCCAACTGCATCATGTATTCTCTCTTGAAGGCATACAGTGTCTGTATATTTTTCTTCGCATGCAAATGTCCTGCTTTACATTATGTGGGCCACATTTGCTTTGTAAAATAAAGTAGACAGACTCATTTTCCGACATAGAGCAACCTCCCTGGTTGCCCTGGCTACAGTAGGACTGCATTGTACATGTGCCTTGACCTAGAGACCAAAGGGATAGTTTAAGGGCTGCTTGATTACATGATTTTTAGAAATTGGGCTCCTCTTTGTAATATTTTGTGTTAATTATTCCAACCTCCTCCGAATGGAGAGTAAACAAACCAGCCTATTGGCACATGTTGAAGTTATCTTATATCTTGTTTGTCCAATGCATAAAAAAGTGTAGTCATCTTGGTCGGGATGACCAAGCACAGCGACTTCCAAAGGCTTCCAAAAGAATCTGCCATTTCTAAGCTTTAGTCCAGATTGAACAAAGAGTTACTAGGTAAACGGCTGGAAGGAAGCTCATTCCTTACCAGACTACCCATCACTCCATGTTTGTGCATGACATCTAACCTAATCTCAACCAGAAAGGAAACAAGTGTTTTTAGACCAACGTGATTGAGCTATTCCTGTCATTTTCTACGTGAAAAATGGCTACGACAAATTAGCCGGCCCTACACCTCAGTGTGCCCAAAAACCTTGCGATTGATCTGTGGAGAACTGGTGTCGAGCCCAGTGTACCTGCTGACAGCCTCCGATCTCGTCTGCCTTTGCTGAAGGCCTTTTATACACGTGTTTTTGTATTTTATATAATCTGCATTTCTACAGTGGCTTTCCTATGAATTTCTGAGATTCCATTTTCCACTTCCAACGAGTACGCGCGCGGCACTAGACGAGTGTCCATAAGTATTGTTGCTTTATACCGCGTGTGCCCGTGTATGCGATCAGAGTGCGAGCACCAGCTGGACGAGTTCGCTAATCCCGGACAATGTAATCAGTGCCTTGGCTTTGGAAATGACTGAAACATTCCTGAGGGTCACAGATCGACTCTGCCCAGCTGGTGCTCCACACATGTTCCATGTTCAACCCAAACGCACACCTGAACAAAGTTACTAATAGCTCTTAGTTGTACTCGAAAGAAGCAAACATTTTGAAGCTGCAAGGTGAATCAGTGACTGTAAATGTAGACATCAGCCCTGAGGATTGTTTGTTTTCATTTTCCTATCAAATAAAGACTTATATTTGGGATCTTTGATGTGATCATCGGAAGTGATGCCAGTGATTAGTGTGTTTGTTTTTTTTTTTTTTTTTACATATTTACAAATGTATATTTATTTCCACATATATCATCTTTATAGAACATCAACAATAAAGATACAAATATCCACTCCGCCCAGTCTACAGATTCAATGAAGCGACCTGCCCTCAAAGTGCCAAGATGATGAAATCTGAAGGGGGAAAAAAAACCAAAAACTTTCACAATCAGCATTCAGCAACAGTGAAGCAGTTCTGCACAACTCAGAGTTTTTTGGATGTTTAAAGCCAAGCTCCGGAGGCTGCCCCTCCTCCGAGTCGTCGTCTCCGCAGCGAAATTCAGACGTTCTACTTCTTCACTGGTCCACTGGACGCCGGTAGCGACTCCCCTCATATTCTCCATCGTTTGAGCTTTTCATCCTCTGCCGAATCTTCAGCTGCTTCAGTCGGTTTTTGTCCACCTGTCTCTTGGCCAGGATGAAGCCGATGACTCCCGAGGGGAGCCCTATGATCCTGGAGGAGAGAGCGGAGTTCACTTTTCTGCCCCGGGCCAACACAGTATCTATGCACAGTGTAGGAAAACATCCGTTGCGGGGGGAAGAGAAAATAGGGTGGGATGCAAAACGAATGCGAGTCATGCTTGGAAAAGCCATTCCAGATGAGCTGTGTCCATGTTTCCACTTGTCATTGAATCACCCAGTGTTTCCTCTGCAGGAACTTACTGGTAGAGTCGCGTCTGTGCCCAGGTGAAACGCAAAAGAAAGACTTTGACGAACGGCGCGGCCAAATGTGACGCACTCAGAGATTCTTTAAGATGACAGACGGTGGAGAGAGAAACCCTATAGGTTGAATATTAAAAAGAAAATGGCACGCCGATTTCAATCGAGGTGCAAGGTTTCATAGATCGCGTTGGCCTGGGTGTTCACAAAGCCATAGGAGATGTACATCAAAAATGAGCTAAAAGAGTGATTATACAGAAGAAACATGGTGGTTATAGTTGGCCTTTGAACCAATGGTCCAGTGGCACTAAATATACAGACTTAAAAAAACAGAACCTAAATGCAGCTAAAATTACCAAGGCTTACACTATGTATCTCTGTAGTCTCTTGAAATTAAAGCTAGAAATACAGGATAACTGGAGCTGAACTGTTATTTATCCAGTTTCCTCACGTACTAGGAGGCATAAATACATGCATGCTGTAGCGTGCATGTAGCATTTTACTCTCACAGCTGCCTCTCTGACATAGTCTGAAACTTCTTTGCACCCGAAGTGAATCCCAGTGAATCGTCTGTTTGCACTGTGTTGGACGGTGACAGCTGAAGAATGGAGATGAGTCACTCACCAGGCATAGCCAACCATGGCCATGGGGCTCTTAGCCTTCCTCCTGGGGATGTACTCCGGCCCCTCGTCCTCGTCTGACTGCTCTTTCTGGCCGGCCCCCCGTTGTGGCTCGGGTCCAGAGCTGCTCTGGGAGGTGGGTCCAGAGCTGCTCTGGGAGGTGGGTCCAGAGCTGCTCTGGGAGGTGGGTCCAGAGCTGCTCTGGGAGGTGGCTACAGAGCCGTGCAGCGTCCGACAGCTCTGGAGCCAGCGGGCCGGGACCAGCTGCAAACCTGAGAGAGAGATATGAATTACAATGTTATGGTTCACATATGTAATGTAATACGTTGTGCAAAATGCCAACAAAGCAAATAGAATTGAATTGAAACAGATAGAGAGAGGCAGATAGAGACTGAGAGACATACAGACAGAGAGAGAGACAGAGACAGTCCAAGACAGAGAGAGAGAGAGAGAGAGAGAGAGAGAGAGAGAGAGAGAGAGAAAGGCAGACAGAGACTGAGAGGTATACAGTCAGACAGACAGACAGATCAAGGCAGAGAGAGAGACAGACCAAGAGAAGGAGAGAGAGAGACAGAGAGGGAGAAAAAGACAGGCAGGCAGACAGACAGACAGAACTGTTGTTACATCACATTACCCGGGGAAAGGGCTCCACAGTGAAAACACCACTGCCATGTTACCAACGCGATCGCAGAGCGTGTGGACGGTGATGCGCACGCTGCTGGAGCTTTATGAAAACGCGTAAAGATGATGTTTACGTTTTACCTTTCAGCGCTGTCCGGAGTGGGTTCACACAGGGCGCCGCCATGTTGGAAACGTCATCGCGCGCGGTCACGTGGTGTGTTGTGAGTCTGCTGCTGCCCCCTGCTGGACGACACTGCGCATGTCAGACACTATCACGGGGTCAAGGCAAGGAGTACGCAGATGCACCCACTTTGGTGAACTCCTACACCTTTTTAGTTAGTACCATTGGATTCCTGTGCCAGCTAGTTTTTGATTCGCTCCACCTACAGTTTTGCAAGCACCCAGATAAATGAAATGCAAGACGTGGCTTGATCGGGATCCATATGCCATTGTTTGTCTCCCAAAAACTTTTTGTAATGTCAATACAAAGCTTGCAAAATTCAAATGACGGGCTTGCAACTCACCCCTGAAAGTGGCCACGTTTCCATAAGCCGCAGTTCAGACTTTAACTCGCAACAGCAGCCCCAATATTCATAGCACAACCACCAAACCAAATCAGTGCATTCCTGAGGCCTACACCTCCATGACGGAGGAGTTAATGACAGTAGGTTACGTTTTAAGTAATACCTTTTTTCCATGAGCAACAATGGGAAAAGTTGGAAAAAAACCCACCTTAAACTCCACAATAATTGGTTAATGCAGAAACTTCATTTATACTTTAAAATGTTTAAGGAAGGGAAAGGAGAAGAAATTACAGCTTCCCTTTGCAGTCTGATGGAGCAGTCTGTGGTCACCCTGACAAGAGAAGTGCTGCTGTACAGAGACTCAAACATCAAGGTTGCCTCTGCATTGAGGTCAGAACTGTGGCACTTCATGCTAGTGGGAGCAGTCGCAGATCTCTTTGCTATGGAGCTATGGAAGGTGGAGCCACAGTTCAAAAGGTTCCTGATCCATTCCATTCATGTCCTGACCAGCCCATCCAACCTCTTCAGCTGGGGCCTGGCAGATACTCCAGCATACCTGCTGTGCCGGAGGAGAGGATCCCTGGAGCAAGATGCTACCTGAAAACCCGGGGAGAGGGGCACTACCGCTGGCACCATGACCAGCACATTCAGCACAGGAATCGTTGACAGCAGGTAGCAGAAACCACCTAGAGATCTGCTGATTTTGTCAAGGCTGGAGAGGAACCAGAACACCAGGAAACAGAGCATGGACTGGCTGCTGAAGGTGGACCCTGGGAAACAACTCAACTCCAAGGCACGATTGCGGTGACCACGTAGAGAGGAGGAGAATGGGGACCATGGGGTTGTACAAGAGAATAGCCATCAAGAACATCACTGACACTGCAAAGCAGACTTCAAGGTGAATCAAACAAGGTGATCTCTGGACTTCACAAGCCACAAGGCTAGGCAACGCTGGCCGAGTCACCTGGGTGAAAGACCCTAAACACCCAATGACCCCAGGTTAAGTCACTGATGATGCATCAAAGCTGTACCTAAACATATATGTGAAAACCAAAGACCGTGGTTCAGCAAGCCTCCAGCTAACCCACCAGCTTGACAGACTGGTAACCATGGCAACACACCCAGACGCTGGAAACGGTAAAATGTACACATACAACCGACATTATATTGATCCTTAAATGCTATTGGCTTTTCTGTTTTCAAGTAGATATTTAAGAAAGTTTCTCTCGTTTTACATTTTTCTTTCATTAAATTGTAAATACCGTTGTCCAAATAACTACATGGAAAGAGACTTAAGGTGTGCTCCTTAAAAATAAAGTTCTTACTTTAGGTATTTGAAAAAAAAAAAGTTAAGCTCATAATATTCAGCAGCCTGGCAGCACATTCCAGTCGTGATATCAATTTCCATGCAGGTATTTTCTATTTTGTATATACAGTGTATTGCAATACCCTTATGTGCTGTTGTACTTAAGTCATCCTCCTGCAATTTAGTCTCCAATTGATGTAAATGTGCGGAAGGAAACCATTCACTCGCAAACAAAAGGCTAAGGAGTCTACTCGTTTCAACAATTTTATTTATTGAACCCACATTTTCATCATACAATTTTACAAAAAGACACTGAATGCAACTTGGAACAAATGCAGGCAAGAGGGCCTAAATATACAGTTATGGAAAAAAAGAGCAAAGGGCCAAACAGGCAGAAGCCAGCAAATAACTAGAGAAAACAGCAGCCTATTTACAAGAGCCAGTCTGACCTGAGAAATGCCTCGATGTTCTCTTTAAGATCCATGCAGTTGTCTGTACAGCAGAGATGGTAAACAAGCCTCGCAACATCCCCAGTGCTACCGTTACGTACGCGTTACATATGAGCATTCAGAAACGCCTCGAACAAACCGCCGAAACGCAGCCGCAGGCGCTCGTCGCCTAATCCTCCAGGATGTAGTTGGGGTTGACGACGAGGACGACCTCTTCCTCGGCGCTGGCCGGCTCGGAGCCCTTCAGGCCCGCCTGCGACAGCTCGATGAGGATGTGGTCCTGGGGGAGGGGGGGCACAAACACGCGGTCGGTCGCACACCAACTGGTCCGGATGACTCGCCAACGCGCGGGACCGCAGACGGGACTACTCACGTAGTTGACCAGCCGGTGGATGACCTTCTCGATCAGACCCTTCTTGCCGACCAGCTCCTCCTCGGACTCGATCTCCGACTCGATCTCCTTCAGGTACCAGTTCACCACGGACGTCTTCCTCAACTCGTCCTCTTCCTCGGCTGCGACGCATAAACCCGTGTTGAAAATCTGGATGATGGAGGTGGTGGTGGTGGTGGTGGGGGTGGGGGTGGGGTTAGGGGAGCCGGGTCTTACCCTCCTCCGCCTTGCGCAGGTGCAGCACCAGCAGATTGGAGATGCGCCTGTACTCGCTGAAGGACAGGCGCAGCGCCTGCTTCTGCTGGCTGGCCGACTCCGCGTGGCCGTTGACGCCGTCCTCGTGGCCGTCGACGCCGTTGCCGTGGCCGTTCAGGCCGTTGCCGTGGCCGTTGACTCCGTTGGGGACGGCGTTTCCTGCGGGGGGAGGATGCTCGCCGGGTTACGCGTGAAACGCCAGGACGTGGCCGTGCGTCTCTCAGACTCCGTGCGTCCCTACCTCCTTCCTGCTGCTGCTGCTGCTGCTCCTCCTCCAGCTCGTCGTCCTGCTCCAGGTTGATGTCGGGCGTCTCCACCCGGATGATGGATTTGTTCAGGAGACGGAAAGCTTCCTTCACATGTTTGGGCTGCACCTGAGGACACAGGCCGCGGGGCTCAACGCGCATGTCTTGCGTCTGGCGGACCGAATCTTCGCCGATTTGAGACCCGGGGGGGGGGGGGGCGGTCATCGGGGGTCGGGGACGAATTCCGACGCCCGCGTCCTACCTCGTCACAGCAGTGCATGCGGGCCATGCCCTCCGAGAGGCGGATCATGCTCTCCAGCTGTCGGACCGTTATCCTCCAGGCCGACTTGGTCACGCCTCCAGAGCCGTCGCGCTGACGCAGCCGCTTGTACTGCTCCACGATGAACTCCTCCGACTCGCTGGAGATCTGGAGGAGGCGCACGGGCGAGTCAAGGAGGACGGGGAACCCGACGCGACCCCGCCGCGTCCGGAAGAGGAAGAGCGCGGCCGGGCACCCACCTTGGGCCTGAACTGCCGGGCGAAGAGCAGGTATCTGCGGATCTCATCCAGGGAATACAGCCTGTCCACGGACTCCTCCACCCGGGAATGCAGGTCAACGATGCGCCGGGCGATGGCGTAGTCCGTCACCTGGGAGAGGGAGGGGGGGGAGGAGGAGGAGGAGGAGGAGGATGAGGAGGATGAGACCAGACCGGGCGTCACGACGAGCCAGGCAGCGTCAGCGGGAGGCCACCGCGGCGGCGCACGCACGCACGCACGCACCTCGTTGCAGTCGTCCACCAGGATGAAGAAGAGGTCGAAGCGGCTCATGATGGGCGCCGTCAGGTTGACGTTCTGCTTCAGGCTCTTGCTGCGGTCGTAGCGGCCGCCCACGGGGTTGGCGGCGGCCAGGATGGAGGTGCGGGCGTTCAGCGTGGCCTGGGGGAGACGCAGTCTGCTCAGCCTACGACATTCTTTGACCCCGGCTGACTTTCTGAACCGAGATAAAGGGCGCCATGGAGCATTGTGCATACATCAGGCCAATCGGAGGAGCCCTACCACCCTGAATACCCGTCCCCCATGTATTTCAACTGCTTGGCCGAGCATCCGATTGGTTCCTGCTCACCGGTTGGTCAGCGTTTTCAACACAGACTTAGTTTATACATCCGCGTCGGAACACCATCTAATACCAACACTTGAAAGCGGCCTCAAGTCGAGTTTGCTAAAAAAAACAAAGATGCGTTTCGAAGATGAACCGAGTCCATTCAGAGCGTCTGGCATGTCCGGGCCGCCCTCACCTTGACCCCGGCCTTGGTGATGCTGATGGTCTGCTGCTCCATGGCTTCGTGGATGGCCACCTGGTCCTTCAGGTCCATCTTGTCGAACTCGTCGATGCAGCAGACGCCCTGTAAGAGGAACGCGCAGCCGTTAAAAGCCACCGCGTCACACACGCACGCACACACACACGCACGCCTCCCGCTGGGCTCAGCCTCCCAGGACTCACGTTGTCGGCCAGCATCAGGGCTCCGGCCTCGATGACGAACTCGTGGGACTCCTCGTCCCGGACCACGGCCGCCGTCAGACCCGCCGCGCTGCTGGCCTTCCCGCTGGTGTACACGGCCCTGGGGCTGAACTCCTCCACGTGCCTGCACACACACACACACAGGTTCACAACATTCACCGGGAGCACTCTAATGGCTCACTGACAAGCTTTTCCACAGCTGTGATGACTGGTGGTGTTGCACTACTGTTGTTGTACTGTCCAACCTGGCTGAGTTCCTGTCGAATTTCAGCTCTTGGGGCCAAAATGCATCTTTTAAATATAAACAAAGACACGACAGAACTTCAAGTGCCCCGACTGGCAGTCCGATCGCCGTGTGCCCGACACGTACTTGAGGAACTGGCTCTTGGCCGTGCTGGGGTCTCCCACGATGCACACGTTGATGTCTCCTCTCAGAGAGGTTCCCTCCATGGTGGTCTTGGGAACGCCTCCGAACAGCATGAGCAGGACGCCGCGCTTCACCTCATCGTTGCCTGGAACGGGCCAGCATCACAGGTTTAAACCCGCCCCCCGCAGCCTCAGCTCTGGCCCAAACCCGGGACGCGCCCACGGAGACGTTCCCTCCGGCCCGGGAGCAAAGGCCGGGGAACTGACTGACCGTGGATGGTGGGGAAGAGGCTGATGCACAGGTTGTGGTACAGGTTCTTGTCCTGGCTCATCTCGAACACCTTCTCCCACTCCTTCTCCGTCATCTGGCTCTTGATGCTCTCTGCGGTCTGCTCCTCCTCCCGCAGCTCCTTCCCGCCGAACTGCCACCAGGGAAACGGACACACGGGAATATTGACCCCCTCGGGAGCTGGACTTCAGGAGCAAGTAACTTCCAACATGCCAGTTCTTAGTGCTGACTGAATACTACAACTTAACTGGATTACCAAGTTAGAACAATCCGGTCTCATCCGTTAAAGATATCATTGTAAATTTAAGTCAAGTCCTGAGTAAATGACGAGTTCATAGGTTTCTCTTCATTGTTATTCGTGAATCTATGAAAATGTGAAAGGATGTTTGTTTGCTTGCTGTCAGTCACGGTTGTTGGAGAAGAATGCCATAGCACGGCCTCGTCTGCCTCTTACCCGTGGGTTGGTGGGGGCCACGTGGCAGGCCAGGAAGGCCAGTCTGTAAGAGAGCTCCCTGACCCCCAGAGCCTTCAGCCCCCTCAGACCCTCGGACTCGAAGCCCTGCGAGGCGCCCACGCGGGAGCTGGTCTCCGCTCGCACACCTGCACAGACAACGACAACAACAACAACAACCGCGTCACTCTAAGAAAGATGAATCCCCCCCCCCTCCTTCCCCGGAGCGCCGCGCCCTACTCTGAGGAGGCGGGACCGACCTGGGGTGCGGAGCTGAGACACGTCGGGCACCACGATGAGGGTCCCGGTGAAGTCACAGCGGTCCCCGGCCTGAGCCGTCTCCACGGCCTCGGCCCTCAGGATGATCTCCATGGAGCGGGGGATGGAGCCCCGGGGCAGCTCGGCCTGCGTCTCCTGGATGCGGACCTGAACACACACAGACACACCCACACAGTTGAATCACACACCTCCAGAAATGCATACACACACACACACGCACGCGCGCGCCTACCTTCTGGAAGTCGATGAACTTGGACTTGTGCGTGTCGAGGTGGAAGCGGGAGCGGTTGTTGCAGACGGGGTTCCTGCAGATGGTCGGGGGCGAGTATTTGAACTGCTGCGGGACGTCTTTGACCAGCGACTGGCAGTCCATGCACTGGAAGGTGCCGCTCACCTGCAGCGTAGGAGGGCGTCATTAGAACTGCGGGTCAGGCTTAGGGTCAGGGTCAGGCTTAGGCTCAGGGTCAGGGTGGTGGCGTGTGAGGCAGACGGGTCAAGAAGGCGTTTCTCACCAGCTCAGGGTGCACCGGGTGCGTCCTCACCACCTGACCGCTGATCTTCACCAGGGTGCCGATACGCATGGAGGACAGCTCACGGATCCTGGAGCGCACACGCACGCACACACACACACACACACACACACACACACACACACACACACACACACACACACACACACACACACACACACACAGAGAAAAGGTCAGGTCTGACATGCTGCTCTGGCGGACCAGATGTTTGGCACAAAGTGCATGCAGTCTTACTTGTGTCTGGTGGGCAGGTCCTCCAGGGCCACATAGAACTCCTTGTTGAGAGGAACATTCCCATGATCCCTCGCAAAGTTGCGCACCGCCCGGCACAGGAAGGGGTAAACTCTGCACACAGAATCGTCCTAGTTAACTCACAGCTGCCTCGTGGAGCGTGCTATCGTGGAGCGCAGAAAGTTGTGTGCATTCTGTTGGTCAGAATGCACCCCCCCCCCCTCCCCCAACCCCCCTCCCATCTCGATGCTCACACAGACGTTTAACTTGGTCACCAAGTCGTTACTGTATCTGCTTCCCTCTGTAGCTCGCAGTCTTCTATCTAGTCATTTCTAATCACCTGTAGTACTCCTCCTGGATGGTGGTGGCCAGCTCCTGATTGAAGCCCTCCAGGTCTGTGAAGCTGACCAGCAGCGTGTTCCTCTCAGGCCGGATCAGCTCCTCGGCCTCTCCCACATACTTCACCTCGCCGTCTCCGCTCTGGAACCTGACAAATCACATCACTCGGTTAGACTCCTAAACGTCACAACAGAGAAGCCAGGGGGGCAGCGAAGCACGCATTCCGAGCGATCTGAACAACTCCGATCCCGAGGTGCGACACGTTTCTGCCGACAACAAAGCGGCGCAGCCTGAACTCACTCCTCCAAGAAAGCCTGGAATAACTTCTGGCATTTCTCCGCCAACTCGTCCTTCACGATCTCTGCGGTGTTCTCCGCGGCTGCTGAGGCGACATCCATCCCGGCAAACCGTCGATCGGTCGCTTACAAACTCCAGAAACTGTCCGGCAAAACAGGCACACACGACACCGACTCCGACGCACCGTCTCTGCCGCCGTTTCGCGCGAAAAGAGGACCACGTGACATTTGGCGCGCCACTCTCGACCAATCGGTGGCGGTATGCAAATGCACACCGGGTTGTAGCCAATCAGGAGCCAGTGGACGTCCCGTCACGAGGGGGAAACGGTGAAGAGAGGAGAAAGGGGTCGAGGATAGTTCTGGTGTCTTCGTGGGGAATCGTTGTTCAACGTCACGCAGACTTTGCGGAAGGCCTGAATCAGACACTGCTCAGAATAAAGCTGCAAATAAACGGACGGACATGGTTCCGTAATTCATAATAAATGGGGAGACAGAGGTCTGTCATCTATCTGGATTTTTCTATTTCAGTTTTTCTTTCACGTGGTCGCAAACAACCGGTGAAGTTGTTGTGGAGGGGCAAACCAGATGTTCGCATTGTATTGGTTTGTATTGAGTATTGTTGATACGGATGCACAGAGGGTTATTCCTCGGTTGTAACAGCGTAACAGAACACGCTGTGGCTGCGAGACGCATGGACGTCAACGCTGCAGTTCACCATGTTAACCGCTGCGGGGCGCTGAGCACTCATCGTTCCACTGTACTCGCATGGCCAGAAAGTATGGAGGGGTAAAAGTGCTCCAGAAAAATCAGCGTTGTTTGTTTGTTTGTTTGTTTGTTTGTTTGTTTGCCAGGTGGTTCTACACTGTGTGTGTGTGTGTGTGTGTGTGTGTGTGTGTGTGTGTGTGTGTGTGTGTGTGTGTGTGTGTGTGTGTGATTGGCCAAACAGGCCAATAAGGGTGACATCAGCTAAACTGAGCCACTTTTTGCTTACAAATCGAAGAAAAAGCCATTTATGACGTGTAATTGTGCTTTCATAGTTAGTAATGATTGTTGTCAATATTTGCTGTTAATAATTGATGGTAATAAAACCATGTCTGAAACATCACCTGCCTGGCATTGACAGTGTTCAGGCAAAATGAGCCGACTGATCAGCCAAAGTGAGCCATTGAAACAGCAGGGCAAAACATTCTGCAGATATAATGGGCTACCTGAGCAGCCAATAGTCCAACATTAAACATGATTCATTCATTCAATTCATGAATAATTGCAATAAAAACGTAAAATATCTGTAAATTATCTGTGTGAGTTAGCCAACTTGGAACATATGTACATGCGTGTTTGTGTGTGTCTTTGCCTACATTAGAAATAAGTTTGAAATAATTCATGTACCATTAGATTCATTAAGAATATTATATAGAAGAATATACATTTGCATGAATTAGCCAATTTGGAATGTGTGCGTGTGTGACTGTATGTGCGTATGTATGTGCGTGCATGTATGTGTTTGTTCATGTGTCTGCAAGCATGTTTGCATGTCTGCAGGTGTGTGTCGTGATTCATTCTACACCAAAGCGAACGCAAATACACAATGGACCAACATAAATACAGAAGGAATTTAAAAAGGCATGTAATTCTTATTACAGAGTAATAAAATGCATATAGTGTAAATTCCCAAGAAAATGCATATTATATACTCTATTCAGTCCATCATCCAATAAGTTTTAAATGAGGGAGTTGAGGATATGCAACTTACAGTTTTTCTCAGTCGCTTTGGTATTACCAGTACTAGAACAGTTTGTACAACAGTCAGTGCATTTCTCTAAACAAGTAGTACAAACTGCAAAACCTAGTGGATAATGTGTAAAAGTGCATCACTAGCTCAAAATGGCTAGCGAGTGTGTATGTCAATGAAACTGTCAGTGTCATCATAATGAGAAGTCTTGACAGCATTGTTTATGAACAAGATACTTAAATAGCTTAGTCATGTTTTCATCAGGACAGTTCACTCCAATGCAAAAAAGTCTGAACTTGGTGACACCACATGAAAATGCTCCACAGCAGCACTTCACACTATTTGTACCGTGCAGCCACTTGAAAACTATCATAAAGTGACACATTGCTGTACTTATGGGAGGAACTGGGTACAATACACTGAATATGTATCATTCACATTTTTACTGCAGAGCCATGCAGAAATGTGAACAGTATAACAGTACATATAGTAAGTGAACATTCCTGTACATCCAGCCTTTCCTGTCTGTCTGGCCACATATTTTCATCAGCATCATAACAAATATCATTGTTTGCAATGCAGGGAGGACAGTGTCTCCTGGAGTGGTGAATCCACCCTCTGCATGACTCTGCTGTGAGGTCTTCACATGCTGCGTCCATGGCTGATAGAGGGGCCGTTTGGCCATACACCTTCCACCTCCAGGTAGAGAAGAACAAACCACTGTCTGTCCAGATGTGAGTGGTGAAAACAGACATTATCCCACATGAGAACATACTAGTTCAGATGGTCTCCTCCCCTCTCATTCTCTGGGACTATGTCCCTAAACAGTGTCTAAGAAAGTTAGCAGATGTTGTGTATGATTGGACCAGGAAGAAAAGATAAAGAAAGGTATAAAATTTGCTTTTGATAACTAGTATAACAATTTTGTATGTAATGACTCAAGCAATGAGATGAGGACTATTAGTTTTATAGGGAATGACTACTCATAAGTATAGTCCATTTTGACTGACATAACATAAGCAAATGATAATCTTATAAAATGCCAGGATATTGTACAAAAGTAATTGGTGCATGTCTAAAAGCATTTGCAGTTTTTTCAGAGGAATGTGAAACTTCTACTTTCATGTGCACATATGACTAAATGTTGTCTGATTTGAGAAAAACACCAAAGCAACTCAGAAAAACTGCTCTGATTGGCTAAAAACACACAATAAATTTAAGTTGAATACACCCAATTCTAAGAAATCAACCCCAAATTACTCAACACACTTTTTTATTTTTTGAGCGCCCTCTCTAATGCCTGTGTGCTCACTATTTGGAAAGTGGTAAATGAACCAATTCATCAGATGCTCAGTGTCTCAGTATCTCAGTGTCTATACCACTCGTGAGTGTTTCTCAGCAGAAGTTATGATTGTTTACAAAAGTAATGCTTGAAAATGTCCCCGTTCAGTGCTCAGAATTGAATTGCAGTGTGTTACTGATAATTGGCCACTATCGATAGAGGGGATGGAGAGTGTGTGTGTGTGTGTGTGGGCAAGTGGGGGGTTGGGGGGGCGGGGAGAGCAAGGAGAGAGGGAGGCTGAAATAGATGAAAACATCCAGACTCACACAAAGTGTCTGCAGGCCGCAGACCCAGGACCATCTGTGACCAAACACTTCTGATTCCAACTCCATTATTCCACCCGCTTCTATTTCTGTTCCCACATCATTCTCACGTCTCCACCTGCTGAGGTCAATGCAAACACTCCTGGCGGGCTATTGGTTTCACCTGTCACATTGTATTAATGCACCAGGAACAAAGCAGGAAGTTATTGCAGGCCATTTGGATGTAGCCCAGTCCTTTGCTCCCTCTTTATTTCTCCTTTTGTCTTGACCTCTGGTTTTCCCACGATTGTTCGGCAGCAGGAAGCTCAGCTTGTCTGAATGAGGGGACCTGACCATCTGTAGGCACACACACACATGCGAAGACGAGCACGCACGCACACACGCGCACAGACGCGCGTCACAATAAATGTAACTCGTTAAATATGACGAAAACGAGGCAAAAACAACGTATAGGACCGTATTTATGTCATGACCGGCAGAGCCATCAGCGCTGCTTCCGTTAGTGGCAATGAATACATCCACGCACGAAACCAACTCACGCGCGGAGACGAAGCCTCTGACGGCGTCGGAGTTGTGGCCGCTGTTTACTGCTGCAAGCAGGATATGAAAGAGAGGAGGGAAAAGATGGTTTAAAGAGAGCCGTTTCCGTGTGTACAGTCCCTGCTTCTATTCACACAGTGACACACTGTCGCCGTGGTGGTGGCTCAGACGGGCCCTGGGACGAAACCGCTGCTTCTCGGGTCACAGTGGACCCCAGTTTGTCCGTGAAGACGCTGCGAGCCGCATGTCAAACATGCGAACAAGGAGCATGTTTGACACCTTTCAGGTGGCACCTTTCTGACTTTCTGTCTTTCTTTTCTGGTCACTAAAAAAAAGTAGACCTCCGTCCATCTGCCATGTCCAGCAGATTTCACTCAAAAGGAAAAAAAAAGGAAAAAAAGAAGCAATCAGCGTCAGCTCCTGGAAAGCAAGTTCTAATATTTACCACCCTACGATATTCTGCAAATTTTCATCTGTATCCACTGCTGCTTGTTTGGAATTATAGAAGACCATTTCATATTGCTTTTTCAGGATTTTGCATCTTTTTAAAAGTTAATCAGAGGGATTATGTTATACATGCATACAAATATATGTATATATATATTAAATACATATTATATTATATGTATTATATACACACATTCTTTATGTGTATGAGTCACATTCACATGGACTGTCTGCTTGATAGATAGATAGAATTGTAAATATAGACACTAATATCAATACTAACACTATATTCAAGAGCCAGAGCCACAACAACGGACAGCAGCATTGACATCAGCAGCAGTTAAAACTTGATACAAAGAAACTGGATCTTATATAGCATTTTCCTTGTCATCAGTTCATGACTGCTCAAAGCACCTCACAGACTGCATCACAAGTCACGTTCACACAATGGTGCCAGTCCATCCACCTGCAGCTTACGACCATTCCCACCTTAAGACACAACATTGGAAGCAGTTTGTGGTTCAGTCTTGTCCAAGGACACTTCAACATGTTGGTTGCACTGGTTGGGCTTAAACCACCAACCACCACCATAGTCGCCCCAGTTCAGTGGTTGCACTGTTTCGAGTGATCAGTTGATTAGGTGATGGAGTCACCTCGGGAGCGATGAGGGAGCAAATGAAAACCCTCATAACTCAGTCTGCTCTGACAGTTGACTACCTGGGGTAAAAAAACTACTAGAATGGCTACAAACAACTGAAAGTCAGTGATCGCTGATTAATTTATCTGGGCCTTTCCCATCTTTTTGGTATTCTTAGCTTTGCACAGATTCATAATTCCCTATTTTTTTTTGGAGAGAGAGAGAGGTGTGAGCCTGTCGGCTTCTTTTGATCATCTTTGTTCTTTTCTTTTTAATAATCCAGTTTCTTTTCGGTGTATGCGAGCGGGCCAAAGTCAGACTAAAGACCTGAAAAAAAAAAGCCGAGAGAATCAACAGGCGACCCCACAACATCCTGACTTTCATCGCCTTACAGCTGGCCGGTTTGTGTTTACAGCGCGTGGCCGTTGGTCCCGGGCCTCTCTCACATTGTGGTATTGATTTATCCCTTTCCAGCGCTCGGCGTTGGTGAGCGCAGCGCCGTGCGGGCGTTTGATTGTTTTAGCTTGCTTGTTTTTCCTAAAATGAGCTGCAGGAAGTCTTTCCTGTTTTGGATGTGCCATGAATAGAAGTGCGGCGTTTGTGTGCGTGCGTGTGTGTGTGCGTGTGCGAAGGAGAGGGGCGCCCGAAGACGTGAGGGAAATATATGAATGAGGATGATCCACATCTACGCCGACTGGGAACGAGTGCAAATCTGCGCCTTTTCTCTCCGATGCTGCACACACACACACACACACACACAGCACAGGATGCGGCCGGCGATCGCACAGTCGCTCGCGCACGGCGTCAGCCCTTCATTGTGGTGCTGACTCGCTGTATTCTTCATTCATGTCTCTCTCTCAGCACTCCTCTTCATCCCCCTTCTCTTTGCTCCAGGAAACAGGACGCAGCAAACTTCCGGCTTCTGTTTCTCCCACTTCAACGTGGAAGTAAGTATGTGGGAAGCGCTTTGTGTGTGTGTGTGTGTGTGTGCGTGTGTCTGTGTGTGCGTGTGCACACGTTAAGGCCCTGGAAGAATGGACCTCTTGACCCTCCCCGTGCTCCTTTTTTTCTCACGTAGATGCAAACTGTTTATACCATCAACACAAATTTACCCCGCCCCCCCCCTCGAAATGCGCACACAAACACGTCCAAACAATCTCTCTCTCTGTCTCTCTCACACACACACAAACACACACACACACACACACTTTATGTGTGACTCAGATACACCTGGCCACGACACGTCCAATTCTGAAAGGCATGGTTTCAACTCTCAAAAGAACGGTGAACGGCTCCGGACCATTGGCTTCAGATGGCTGGCAGCTGAGTGATTATGAATCGGCACAAAAGGAGAGGAGCTGACGATAACACGCTCCTCACAATGCCCACTGATTTCCAAATGTTCTCCAGGCAGACTTTTTCCGTGAGACACCCACCCGGGACAATAGTTGGCAACCGTTGGCCGACGACATGCACGGCGATCGCATACATTTGATTTCGACTTGTTTTCCACCTTTCCGGTCCATTTAGTGGCGTGTTTTCTGTGATAAAGCTCAGCCGCCCGGGAACTTCATCTGGCGTATCGTTGGGTAATCTGCCAGGCTGAATTATTTGTGTTGTCGGGCCCCGATGCCGCTGACGTCTGCAGCACCCGGTGAGCAGGAGACTTGGCCAGGGTGGCGTTAGCTTTGATTCAGTGATCGAAACAGGAATCCACACTGTTTCACTCAGGAAACAAGAAAGAAAAACGCATGAAAACTCCGGAAGGAGGTGTCGTATTAGCTGCTACTGCCCGAAGGCAGGACATGAAAAAGAGAAGTGAGAGGAGAATTGAAGACGCATTCACAAATGTTGTTATTTTGTGTAGTTTATTACGTGTGCAAAAAGTACACAACAACAGCACCAAAGTCTATTTACAAGAGAAGCAGCTGAGTGAGGAAGAGAGCAGGTCATGGGCCAGCCGACTGCTCTGCACTCATCCCTACACACTTATAGTCACACTCCTATGTACATATATACATGCTTGGACAATGTCCCGACAATATAAACAGCACTAAGAAAGCTGGAATAGCTGGAATCTAGCTGGAATGTAAACTGGAGGACTCCGACTCTGTGGTGGTGGAGGTCCCGGGGCGTCTGCGGGGCAAAATCTTCAGGCTGGAGGCCCGGCTCAGCGTCAGGGCCCTGCGGGCCGAGCTCTTGAAGCCGGCCCCCAGGAAGGCGTAGAGCAGCGGGTTGAGGCAGCAGTGCGCGTAGGCCATGGGCTCCGCCACCACCAGCCACATGCTGAGCGCCTCCTCCAGCCGGCAGCCGCGCGGCAGCAGCTCCAGGCGCAGCAGGGCGTCCACGGAGATGCCCGCCCCGTAGGGCAGCCAGCACACGAAGAAGCAGAGCACCAGGGCGATGGTGGTCCTGACCGCCCGCCGCTTCTGCCGCTGGCCGCCCAGGGGGCCCCGGGTGAGCCGCGTCACTATGACGCAGTAGCAGACCAGCAGCACCAGGCCCGGGATCAGCAGGCCCACCAGCACCAGCTGCAGATGGAAGACGGCCACCCAGACGGGAGCGTTGTTCTCCGGGTAGAAGCGCTGGCACACCGAGGCGCCCTCCCCTCCCTCCTGAGTCCGGGCAAAGATCAGGTCGGGCACGGCCAGGAGGGCAGCGGGCAGCCAGGCGCCTGCAGCAGGGAGGGGAGAGAACAGTGGCCTTGCTTACACTGAGGAATGACTTCACATTGTGCATTTATATCGAGGAAAAGTTGCTTCCCCCCCCCCCCCAAAGTTGTGTTGGATCCGGTCTAAATGGAGCACTGCAAGATCTGACCTTATCTGAATCCATCAACAGTTACAATGTCACAATGTCTTTTTTTTTAGAAGTCTGGACAATCCTCTGGGAAAAGACAGACCCCCCCCCCCCCCCCCCCCAAGCAACCCGCTCTATTGTCCTTAGGATATAAGTATTGAATGGTTGGACGACTATAGCTCTGGGTCAGCACGGTCGTACACCTAACAAAAGGTTGGCCCTTCAACCACAGCCCCCCCACCACTATATAGAACTAGGCAAGACACTGAAGTCAAAACTGCCCCCAGTGAAGCTGTGTCATCAGCGTAAGATAGAAGTAGTTAGAAATCCAGGTTGAGCAGACGCCTTAGCCACCTGTGTGTGAACAGAAGTCAGTGAGGTGAAAATGTCTTTTCCTGTGCTGCGTTCCGAGTGGCTGTGAAGACCGGAAAATTGCAACAACAAGAGCCGGTCCGATTATCAAAGAAAGGAAGAAACGTTGAAAAGGCAATAGAGAATGATTAATGAGTTATTCTCATACACAGTGAGGTTTTGCATGTTAAAAGCAAAGAGGCGATGCTCTGTGGGAGTCAGATGAGAGCGGGCCGAGAGGCCGGGCTTCCGACACTCACCCACATAGACCAGGCGGTGTGCCAGCAGCTGCCTCAGGCCGCCGCTGTTGGTGTCCGTGGCCCGGACCACGGCCAGGTAGCGGTCCAGGCTGATGAAGGCCAGGATGAGCACGCTGCCGTACAGGTTGACCGTGTAGATGACGTGCACGCCCACGCAGGCGGCCCCCCCGAAGCGCCAGTCGGCCAGGGCCGCGTCCACGGCCCAGAAAGGCAGGGCCAGGACGAAGAGCAGGTCTGCCGCCGAGAGGTGCAGGCGGTAGCGGTCGGTCAGGCTGCACTTTGACCTGTGGACACGCGCACAGAGCAGCCCGTCCAGCCATCAGCTCAGTTCCATTCGATGCGGCCACGACTGAAGGGTCGAGCCGCAACAAATGTTATACCAGGCCACCAAACATGATCATTGCCGAATTATTTCTCCTTTTCTTTCTTCTCTCACTAATCACATACCGTTCATTGTTGATACTCTTTTTCTGTTATCTTGCTACTGCAATAATGTAGATTTCCCCACTGCGGGACAAAGAACTTGTCTTATCTCATCTCTAATAGTGCGAGTCTGTCCCAAACCCTTTTAAAAACAACTCCAACAGATCCCTCACAAGCAACGAGCGGCTTGGAAATACTCCCTTTTACCAGGCAGGAACCCGACGCAGAACCATGTGCGTTTATGAAGCTGATGCAGGCATCAAAGCGTCTCCTCACCTGCGCTGGCAGCCCAGCACCGCCACCACAAGGCCGTTCCCGGTGATGCCCAGGATGAAGATGAGCGCGTAGACCACGGGCAGGAACACCTGCTGGAGCTCGGCAGTCATGATGTGCTCCATGTCGCACGGCTCCTCCAGGTCCAGCCCCAGTTCCCCGGATCCAGAACCGGAGCCGGAGCCGGAGCCTGTGTCGTTGTACTCCACTGCGACATACTGGAGACAGACGAGAGGAGGGGATTGACGGGCGCAGGCCAAAGGAGGAGAGAGGGGAGAGGAGAGAGGAGAGAGGGAGAAGGCATAGAGCAAGCTCACCTCAAAGTAGGACATGATGGAGGCCGTCCCTCTCCCGTGGAGCCGAGTGAGGCCGAGCGCCGTCGGCGGGCTTATAAAGCAGAGCTCACACTCCTCCTCCCCAGCCTCCAACACATCTGTGAAATGTTTTTCCTGTTTTCGAGGTGTCAGGTGCTGAGTGGTTCTATCACAGGATACTGTGTTGTATCACGTACCGCGAGTGTGCTGGAGTGTGTGAACTGCCCGGATTGTTTTCGTGCCTGAGATCTCGTGATTAATGCTCAGATGCTCGATTTTCACACCTCTTTATCAAAGACGGCGGCAGCCGGTGCAAGAAAAACAAACGCATCAATAAACCCGCATAGGAAGGACGATGAAGCAACTTGTTAGGCATATATGGCGTAGATTCAAGAGAAAGAAGGGACACGGGTATCGCAACAAATTAAAAACGGGGTCGGGCAGAGGGAGGAAAGCCACGCCATGGGATCTTGATGGCAGGGGAGTTAATCTCAAAATCATTCAGAAACCTCATGAGAATGAGTGGATCCCCGCAGTGTTTCCACATTGTTCAGGTTTCTCTCTGGTGGCACCTGCGAAGCACAGCTGTCCGCCAAATACCGCACATTTAGCCAGTCAGGCGGAAAATGCCTGTGAACAGATTGACACAATAGAAGCGCGACAATCAATGTAGTGCTAAATAACAAAAAGAGCGACATGATGATATTTAAAATAATCATTTGGCCGCATTAGCAATGCTACTCAAGGAACTGGGTATATAAAAGGTGTCAGAACCTCATTAGCCCATGATTAGTGCACTTTGATGAGGGGCGTACCAGTGCGCCTTTCTTTATCTAATCTGATTAATTCCCATCTACTCTTCCCCACTGCCTTGTTAAGTGAGTTGGAGATAAGTCCTCCGTAGATTATCACACAGCATAGGCACCTCTTGTTTGTGATAAGTGTCTCTTGTGTGTGTGTGTGTGTGTGTGTGCACGCCTCCACACTCTGAGAGGTCAGGACAGGAGGCAGCAGGAATTTGAACTCCCGCGTCACCGCCTCTTGAGATGCATCGCATGTGATGTCGAGACTGATGCGACTTCCCGACAGGCAACCGCAGGCTTGGGAGGGAGAGGGGCCATCGCGCAGTGACGACGCAGCGATGATTATCATCGGCCCTCTTTCACTGCCGACAGAGCGTGAGTGCGCGCTGGTGACGTCTCGCACTGTGTTCATGTGTCGACGGCAAAGGGAAAAGGGGCGACCTGAAACGTGACCGCCTAAAGTAGTCGGCAATGGACACATTTTAATCCCACATCTCGATCTTGCCTTGGAGTCCGTGAATGATTGAATTCCTCTCATTTGTACCCGGCCTCAGCAAGTAGTTCCCACTGCAGCCTTTGCTTAATACAACCATACAATCATAACATGTAGAGGCAGTAAAGTGATGTGGCGCCACAGAGAACTGAACTACTAAGATCATTTTCATGGTAAATCAGTGTGAAGTCTCAACTGAGTCCAGTCTGTAACATGACCCGTATCCCGGCTCCACACTCTCCTCACACTGTTGCGTCTGTGAATCTCCATCCTCCACATCCTCGATGTGTTAATCCCATACGTAAACAGCTAACACTGTTGGAAAACACCTCCAGACCTCGGACCCTTATCTCTGTGTCATTTTCCCTTCCTCTGCATCCAGCGCTATCAGCTCACGCATCTCAAACACAACAGAGCTTTGTAAGACCCCCCCGAGTGTGAAACAGTCTCAAGTTAAGGCTGTTCCATCCAGATAACTTGGTAAGACACACACTCGTGGGAAGTGGGGTTGTGCTGAGGTTTCTTGAGAATTGTCTGGGTTTTCGTTACTTCCTGTTTAATTGGGAATTCAGGTAGATACACTTGTAACACTGCCCCGGCTTGACTGCTGTGCCCTCTTCCTCCCAGTCCCCCAACTACATTTTAGTCTGTTCACCTCCCTCCATCTCCTAAAGCCAACTGGGGGTGGGGGGGGGGGGGGGGTCATTTCATCAACAAACGCATGTTGTGCATGATGCGAGTGTGATCGACAACAGCTGTCTGCAGCATGAAGGCTCCGTGGCCTTTGCAAGAGCAATAGAGCTGATTCTGTCGTCACATGGCGCCCCCATGTGGGCTGTTTGAGAAGGTTCTTGCACACTGTCTAGGGAGACGAAGAGCCAGAGCTCCCAACAGCAAGAAGGCCCCTGGTTTAACTTTTTTTTTTTTTTTTTTGGAACACTTACTCTCAAGTTCATTCCTCACACACCCAGAAGTCTGATTTAGCAGACGGCTACGAAACCTACGGCTAGAACTCATCTACGGAATAATAATTCCTTACGTGCTCAGAGATTAGACCGTGCCAGATTTACAGGCTGTGCATGCATCCTAACTGCTGAGAGTAGCAGAGAGGAGAGATGACTTCGCAGGATATCTGACTTCTCCCTCATATTCGAGTGGAAACTCGGTCACGGGGTTTTCCACGGTTTCCAGGGTATTCAGGACGCAACCCTGACACTGTGATTCCGTGGATTCATCTCCATCCTCCCCGTCTCCTACCCAGCTGGTCGGGGCACACGGCAGCCCGTTCGCCATGCGCCTGGTTCTGCTCTAGGTTTCGGCCCATTACAAGGAAGCCGTTCTTCTTCTGAAGCCCCTTGAGACGGCATGGCTGTGAACTGGGACACCAGACAAAATGGAACTGAAGCGAATGGACACGCGATCCGCGATGGGAATCAATGGGGTCAAATGATTGGAGACCACGTTGCTATGAAAAAAAAGAAAGAAACACAAACACGTTCTCCTTCGGCCTGAAACTTTAAATACAAATGTAAAACTTGGTGTGAAAAAAAGAGAATAAAGTGCGCGCAGGCAACGGAACATCACCGGCAACAAGGCACACGCAAAGCGTCGTTGAAACGTGTTCACAGCTCCAGCTCGAATGCAACAAGCGATTTCAGTCTGGAAATCACAGGAGATCGACAACAACGACAACAACAACAACAAACAGCACAAAGCTTGAACAGAAGGTGGGACGCCTCAGGGCCTCGATTCCCTGACGATGGTGCTGCGGTTCCTGTGCATCTGGGAGAGCAGCTTCTCGAACCGCGTGGGAGCCCTGGGCAGGACGGGGGCCCGTGCTGGCTCGGCGTCCTCCTGGGCCACCGCGGGCGGACCGCGTGGACGCCGCCGGGCGACCCCAGCGGCGACACCGCCCCTGGTCCTCTCGCCCCCGTCCCTCCGCCTCTCCCTCCCGGCCGCCGCTTTCACCTTCCTGAGGTTCCTGGCACAGAGAAGAGAGGGCGGCACCGTTCAAGCCGTCGGCGAGCTCGCCGGCCGGGGCGGCTCCGCCGCCGCGGGCGCACGTACCTCCGCAGGAGAGCGTGCGGCCTCCAACAGGCCCCCCCCCCGCTGCCAGTCTGGAGTTGGAGGGTTCCTCGGATCGATGGGACGATGGTCGGCAGGTGCCTGAGGGAAAAAACAGCTCAATCGGATTTCACTGGTTGAAAAGTGGCAGAATGTGGATGCTGCCCCCACTTCAGGGTGGAGGACGCGCGTGACGGCCTCACCTTTTCCCAGCGGGCGGCCTCCTGGGCCTCCTGGCCTTGATCAGGACCCACATGTGACACTCCAGGGAGTCAGGATCTGAGGAGCAAAACCCGAGAGAGACATCACACGCTTGCCTCCGAAATTCAAACATTCACTTTCAGAGTCGATCCTCGAGCCGATCGGAGAAAGCGATCGTTTAATTGGAAGGGAAACGCACTCTAGCGACGCCTCACTGCTAGCAGACTTTGCTAGCTATTCAACCTCGAGCCCCCTACAAATCTTGAAGATGACACTAGATGACACTTAGCCTGTCCAGCATGCATCGACCATAGTGGAGGAGGCAACAAGCTCAAGCGTGATCACGGCTTGGCGGCTTTTGGAGAGTTTTTGACAGAGTCGGCACTCACCTGTGTTGAGGAGCTTATTCTTCAGCGCGCCCTTCGTCCTCCTCGTCCTCTTGTACAGCTTCCGGCAGGCCGGGCACGGGTCCGGCAGAGGCCCGGGTCTCGGGGCGGGCGAGCGGCTCAGCCGCGAGGGACCGGAGGCTATGCTGGAGGTCTCATCCAGGTGATCCGCTCCCCCGTCGGCCACCTCATCGCGGAACCCCCCGGCCTCCGCGCCCGCACAGCCCGGGTCGTCGATGAGGTCGAGGAGGTCAGCGGACTCGGGGGCGTCGGCCCCGGGGCTGCGCGCCCCGCTCTGCCTCCGCCTCTTGCCCCTGGGCTGGTCCGGGACGCCATCCTCGCCCGGGTCGGGCCTTTTGCGGCGGCAAGGCATGGCACGGCCCACCTTCAGGCGGTACTCCAACACTCTGCCGGAGAGAGAGCACACAGCGACAACCCCCCCGCCGTGCAGATGAGTTCGGATACGATAAATACCGTTCAGCGTCCCAGTCCCGAGAACCTGTTCGGTGGCCTTACGTGTGGTATTCAACTCTTACGGACAGGCTGCAATGGGCGGACTCGGACTCGGAAGGCATGTGGTCGGTGGCAGGTCTGGAATTGGACAATCAGTCGTTTTGTCATGGTCACTGAGCAGGTTTCATCACCCAAACGGGAGCGATGGAAAATACAGCACACGGGTAATTTTAATAAGCACGTTTTTTTTTCGTCCCACAATCTAAAAATAAGACTCTAAACTGCCCCTAAACTGACATGAACGGACGGTTCTTTCACACCGATTGGTATCTTCTCCCTGACAGGGGTCAGGGCTTCGAGCCCGACTGACCAACTAACTCAGCTCCACTTTATTTGTGTTAAGTGCCGTTTCGTAACAGCCCCTCATCTCAAAGCACGTACGTAGTGGGGGGGGGGGCCCAATTGCCGGAGCTAAAAAGCCAACAGTCCGGTTTTGACCGACTGGCCGCTAGATGTCGTCGAGTCTGACTTGTGGTGTCTCTCCGGCCACTTGTTGCTGGTTGTGGCTCCGGGACCGGCGATCTTACCGCGTCCGGCCACGCAAGGAAGGCTGCGTCTGCCCTGCGGGTCCGGGTCCCTATCAAAACCGTCTGACCGTCCGCCCTCACGTCCCGCTACGCGAGCGTGTTCTCGCCGGTCCAACGCGTCCACCCCTCCGCCTCCAGCCCCACTCACCACGGCTCCCGCGCGGCCTCGCGCCCGAGCCACCGCCGGGATGCGCTCGAGCCGCTTGAAAGCGGCGCGCGCGCGCGCGGCCGGACACGGCGCAGTCTCCTTCTGCGCGCCTGGAGTCTGGAGAGTCGAGCCAGCGCCGCCTAGCGGGTGGATGTATGGATGGATGGATGGATGGATGGATGGATGGATGGATGGATGGATGGATGGATGGATGGATGGATGGATGGATGGATGGATGGATGGATGGATGGAGGGCCGCCACAGACAACTCTTCTCCGTCTTCATCATTAGCGCAAGGGCCGCACAGGGAGCTGGGCTCTGCAGCATGTCAAAATGTATGCTCGATCGGGAGACGCCTGCTATTGTTTTACTCTACTATAATAATAAACTTTTTTGGCACAAAAACTGGCCCCATAAATGAATGGGAAAGAGACGAGCCACGATATTTCACCCTCGAACAATCAATACTTTGGTGTAGAAGCTTTAAATTTGAGGAAAACCAGTTCTTTTTCTGTAGTTTCCAGCATGTTGATACGTCTATGGTGGTTTCGGGTGGTTATGGTGGTCTGTGCAGCATTGGAATTCTCCTGGATAGCTTGGCTCTTTCTCAGCCGCCTTGACTTAGTGGGCTTAGTTTATTCTCACAAGCCAACACAATGTGCCCATTACCTGAGTTCTTTCTTTCCAAATGAGAGTTTTCATGAAACTTTGTTTTGAATTTCATGAGAAATGAATGTGTTGAAATTTACAGTGAAAGTTAAAGGACCTGGAAGCAGGACCTACACTATCCCACATACATTCACTTGTACTGCAACACAACCGGTTATATAAATAACCGGTTGCGTAACCGGTGGGGTTATGTAAATGCACTTATAGACTACATTATAGCAGAGATCGACACAGACTGACATTGTCTGTAAACAACCTATTTTTTTCCTTGGGCTGTAACAAAAAAAAAGATTTACCTAGGTAAATGGAGAGCTGAGTGGATTTTCCTGCAGGACGGTGATTGTATGCTCAACTGGTTGTTCTTTTAGTCATGTTGAAGAACACACAGTTGCTGCAAATTCTAATTATAAGGGTAAATCCAGGACAACAGACTAAATGGGAAACAAAGCAATTGGTAAAGTGGCATTTTTCTTAGATTTATTGCAACTTTGTTATTGTGAGGGTTGCAACTTTGTTATTGTGAGGGTATTTTGGCTTTGTGTGTAATGGTAGATAGATAGATAGATAGATAGATAGATAGATAGATAGATAGATAGATAGATAGATAGATAGATAAGTAGATAGATAGATAGATAGATAGATAGATAGATAGATAGATAGATAGATAGATAGATAGATAGATAGATAGATAGATAGATAGATAGATAGATAGATAGATAGGTAGATAGATAGATAGATAGATAGATAGATAGATAGATAGATAGATAGATAGATAGATAGATAGATAGATAGATAGATAGATAGATAGATAGATAGATAGATAGATAGATAGATAGATAGATAGATAGATAGATAGATAGATAGATGAGAAACACAGTTTTTGCCACCACCAGTGCTTGTCACTTTCCTGCATGTTCAACCCCTTTCAGTTCACGGTGTGAAACAGCAACCTGGATCTCAATGTCTTCAAGAAGAGACTACTTCATTCCCCAGAGCAGCAATGGCATGCCAGTGGAGGAGGTTAGAATGTGACATGGATTACCCACACCTCCACCCTGGTCAGGAAGGCTAGGCAGCATCTGTACCACCTCAGGGGGCTGAGGAAATACCTTCTTAGTAAGTACATCTGAGTACATTATTTCGTATTTTAAGTATGTTTTATAGTATATTTTTTTATGTTTGTCATCTATTTCCTCTTTTGTTTTGTTCAGCCCAGTGTTTTGCAAAACGCGTGACTGCCAGTATTTCGTAAATTTGCACATGACAAATACAATAATAATGTCATATTATTTAATTAGGCACCAGCAGGACTGTGTGACACTAGTGAGTATAAAGCTGGTACAATCATGGATAATTCTGTTAAAATTAGATATTTTTTTCCAATTTTTTTTTTTGGGTTTTAATTCAAACATTCCCACATATTGTAAATGCTTTTTTTGCGGGCATCACATATTTTAGCACAAAATTAGATCATAACTGAAGCAAAACTGCTCTTGCCTGACATCTGATCCTGGATTTTTGTATGTTTGGGAATTTCAGAGAATGAAAAAAATGCAGGAATTGGGTCAATTCTTGTGCATTATTTGTTGAAATTTCCCCACAAAATTAAAAGGTAAAAGAGAGGTCGAATTACTCCAGAGCAAAGCTGTTTGCAAATCCACCACTGAAGTTGTCAAGACTGCGCTCAGACAGCGTTCAGAAGTAGAGAGAAACAGGCTTGATAGGGTTAATCAGTATTACAAACCCTTACCACTCAATCTTCCTTTTCAATATAAGTGGGTTGGGCCATCATGGAACAGGACAGTAAAACAATGCTGATTCACTCCTCAGGTTTGACCTGATTACTGTCAAACACAGGGAATGATAGAATGACCGCAGTGCATGTAAACAGAGCTGCGTAGATGTGGTAGAAAACACGTTGGACTTTCAGTCTGTTGCCCTCATTTATTCAGTGGGTGCTGAGGCCTCCATTGAATAAATGCCAAAAATCTCTACACTGTGCTGCCTCAAAACAAATTGCTGCAGCTCCTCCAGTGAACTTTCCCCTGGCCATCTGTGTGTAGTGTCAGATGCGGCTGTTTGCTCTCTCTCATGCCCCAATGGCAGTAAAGTATACCGTCACAGTTGCTTATGAATCAGCAGGGAGCCGTGTTCAAAGTCCCGTTCTGGAGGTATTCAGCTGCAGACCGAGAGGAGGGCTGTGGAGGGTCAGGAGGAGTGGTTTGTGGGGCATTCAGAGAGAAGAGATTAGGGCTGCTACTGGGTCCGTGTTTGCCTCCGTGCATTTTGCTTTGAGCTGTGAACACAGGAAAGAGAACAATGTGGAAAGCAGCAGCGGTGTTTGTCTGCCTGCTGCTGAACATGCAGGTGATTGGAGCTGCAGATGAGACGAGCGGGCCGGCAGGAGAACACTCCGGGCCAGAGAAGAGGGGGACACCGGAGGAGGCTGATGGCAGCGACAGTGCTCCTGGGAGACCTCAGTCTCCAGGTTTTGTGGGGAACCTGCTGGTGGTGCCCATGGATGGGAGCCACTGGGTGGGCGTGAAGGCCCTGGCCCAGGAAATGGGTCGGCGTGGACACCAGGTCACTGTGGTGATACCAGAGGTCAACATGCGGATGGGCCCGGGGAAACACTACAACACTGTGACCTTTCCGGTTCCATACGACAAGGCTTTCATCGAACACATCATGGAATCGCATCAGGAGGTCTTGAAAAAATCGGCTCAGGCATTTACAGAGAAGATAAAGAAACGGTTTGCACAAATACAGAAGATTACAGGCTTAATCCACACCACTGCAGAAAGCTTACTGTTCAACGAAAGTCTCATCTTACATCTGGCACAGCAGGTGAGGACTCAAGCTGAACACAGCAGCTTTATACTGTTCTTTATGTGTGAGGCATTAGGCGCAGGTCAGACTCTTGTCTCTGCCTGTTGCTTCCAATGTCCTCATTGTGTTATAATGTCAGGGGACTCTTAAGTGACCCACATGGAAAAAATTGGCATTTTTCCTTACATGAAAACTCCTGTTGTGGTGACGATGGTAAACGATGAGGGGATCAGGCCAGGGCCTGCCTTGTTAGGGACAGGGTTCCCCTGTCAAAATGACAGGAATCAATAAACAGCAGCAAATGCAAACCCTCGAACGTTTTTCGCCCTGAACTACAAGGGCATTCCAGCATGGTGAAAATACCGTGCACTGCCTCTTCTGTTGACCGCTGCTCTGCAGCCCGTCGCTTTTAATTTGCACCGCGTTTCCTTTGTGCCTCCCCCACCGCAGAAATATGACGCCGTCCTCACGGACCCCATGGTGCCCACTGGCTCATTAATAGCTCGGAAACTAGGTGAGCTCGACCACGCGCGGAACGTCCGTGTCTTCACTCGAGTGCACATTTTCTCAGTGTGAAACCACTTCCAGGCCTGCCCACCGTAAATCTGCTGAGAGGGATCCCGTGTTCGCTGGACATGAAGTCTGCAGGCTGCCCCTCACCGCCCTCGTATGTACCTCGCTTCTTCACTGGGTACACAGACAAGATGAACTTCAAACAGAGGGCTTTCAACACTTTGGTGAGCTCTCGCCTCGCATGCGTGCAACTCTGCAGCCTCGGGCTCAGACCACACTTCCTATCCCTCACCAGGCACCTTGACCTTCTTGTTTCATTGTTTTATTACCCCTGTCACCAGGTGGCCTTGCTGGAGCCGCTCATGTGCCGAATGATGTATTGGCACTTTGACAACATAGCCTATCAGTTCCTGGGTGAAGAGGTGGGCGTGGCTCAGGTGCTGTCAGACTCTGACGTCTGGCTGCTGAGGTAACAGTCATGTCCACATGGAAATAGAATACAGCAAAGCCCTAGATTTACGCAAACACACAAAGTGAATTTGTATCGCTGCACGGTGAAATTGCGAAATAAATGTGGCACATCCATGGAACATGTCTTGGCTAACTGGCGTGTAAAATGTTATAGTAAAATTGGGTTCAGTAAATTGCACCAATAAACAGCAGAACAGTATAAGACAAGTTTTTAATGATGTTTTATGCTACCACATCAAACGGACTCCGTAAAGGATCTCAGATCATTTCTCTTGTACTCTCGCCGACACTGTGTTTAAAGGACAGACACTGTCCTGGAGTTTCCAAGACCTCTCATGCCTAACATGGTTCTGATTGGTGGAATCAACTGCAACGTGAGAAACCCTCTGCCAGAAGTAAGAACGTGGTGGAGAATCATGAAATATTTGTGAATGGTTTCATGGGACCCTCACTTTCTTTCTTTCGAAGAGAGAGGTGAACAGTGAAGAGACGTATTTTACATCAAACTTTGTGCGCGCTTTGCAGGATCTGAAGTCCTGGATTTCTGGAGAGCATGGATTTGTAGTGTTCACTCTGGGCACTATGGTGTCAAGTTTGCCAGAGGAAACCACCTCCATCTTTCTGGAGGCCTTCAGGCAGATACCACAGAAGGTATAGGACCATACACACCATGTTAAGCACGTGTGTCCACGCATTTAAAGCAGTGCAGTAATAAAAAAAATAAAAAAAAACACCTCTGGATTATCCTTGTAGGTAATATGGAGGTACACTGGCAGGATTCCTGGGAGCGTTCCAGAAAACGTGAAGATGATGGACTGGGTGCCTCAGAATGAACTGCTGGGTCGGTAGATCTGCGAGGACACCACGCACTGTGAAACTCGCTTCTCTTGAGTTATTCAGTTATTTTTAGACGACAATGCTTAACTGGGGCTGTGTGCGCGTCTATGTTAGCTCATCCTGGAGCTCGGGCCTTCATCACTCACGCTGGCTCACATGGCCTCTTCGAGGGGCTGTGTCACGCTGTGCCCATGGTGATGGTGCCTATATCAGGGGACCAGCCGGACAACGCCGAGAAGATGGCGAGCAAAGGGGCAGGGGTGGTGCTGGACATAGTCTCCATCACCACAGACAGCCTCCTGCAGGCGCTGAACGATGTCATCGGTGACCCCAGGTGAGGCTGTCGGAAGGTCGCTCTCAAACGCAGCGCGGAAACTTTCTGACAACCAGCAACAGAGGAATTTGGGGAGAAATCTGTTGTCGGCCGCTGTGTAACCGACCCCCGTGTTGCATTCCCCCACTTGTGCCCAGGTATAAAGAGAACATGCGGAGGCTGTCGGCGCTCCACAAGGACCGGCCGCTTGACCCCCTGGAACTGTCAGCGCACTGGACGGAGTTCGTGATGCGCCACAAAGGGGCCAAACATCTCCGAGCAGCGGCCCAGGACCTGAACTGGATCCAGTACTACTGCCTGGATGTGATCGCGCTGCTTGCCGCCGTAGCGCTGCTTTCTCTTACAGCGACGGCCAAGTGTTTCATGACGTGCGTCAGGGGACTGAGCAGGAAGAGAAAGCAGGACTAACGAGGTGCTAGCTTTTCAAACGTCAATCATTTAGGGCGCATATTACAGTCGGCTGTGCCTTAAAGGTGTTCAGAGGGACAACAGGAGGACATGGTGGGATCACAAACAAAATATTTAATTCACAGAAAATACAGAATACGATGAGACTCCACTGGGCTCGAAGGGCAGCATTAGTGGCCACCTTTCTTCGGAGGGAACAGGGCGTACTCCACAGCCAGAGCCACAGTGAAGGCAGCAAAGCCCCACTTGAACCCTTTCAGCAGCACTTCGGACAGAGTCACGGCTCGAGCAAAGCCGCCCGAGTACCTCCAGGCTTCGTTGCTGAGGAATTAGGGGAGCGGGGTCAGCAGTCTGCGAGTTGTACATCAATTTGTTTGAAGTCAATTTGTCAAGTGGGTGCCGATACCCACCGGGCCCAGGGATCCTTCAGCCCCCTGGCTGCCAGCCTCTGCTGCGTGAACTCCAGCGGCGTCCCCTCCACCTTCCACTGCCTCCAGTCTGGCATGGGCATCTTCCCATGGCCGTGGCCGTGGCCGTCACCTCCCATGCTAGAATGAAATCCAGGTTTAACGCCGGTCACTGGCACGCTCCCCAGAAATCATCATTTTGCCCCCCCCCCCGTCACGTACAAATCCTCTGAGACGCAGGAACAGACAATTAATGTTTCTGACCGATAAGGGAAGTGAGGAAAAAGTCTAATAAAACAACGTGGGTAAGATGACGGGTGGATGGAGATGGAGACGATGATGGGTGGAGACTGGCAGCTAAAGACACATTATACTAATGATGCTGTAGTGTTAATCACCTGTCTGTATGGACATTAATGTCCTGGCCAGCATCCCCGCTGTCACATAACACTGGACCTAGAGCACATGTTGTTGGTATTCTGACAAATCAATTGTTTAACTAATCTCCTGTCAAACTAATATTGAAGTAAATGGGGAATTACAGGTGAAATGTTTTGCGTGGTTTTTTTGAGTCCGTGTTCTAAGTCTCAAGCAAAAACATGCGTCTTAAAAGGTCTAAACTACAGAGAAATCAAGAGGCGCGATGAGCCACGTATTTGATGAAGCACCAGATCAAGAACCACACATTATACATCATCCAGAGACATACACATGTATGGACTCAAATGATCACCTACTATCCGAAGCAAATGGCATTTCACTGTGAGATATCAAATGATATTAAATGATAAGTGTTTTCCAGCGATACTGTTTAAATAATAAATATTGTGTGAAAATATTCCATCCTCCGTCACTTTTTCTCTCACCATAGAGAGACATAAACGATCCCCTCAAGTCTAACTCTATAAGAATTGGGCTGATTGGGGTCTCCGGAGTTGACACTTCCCTGAGAAGACATGCAGCATGCCAGGTGCCTCAAAGACCTCCACTGTCAGAGCTTTCCTAGCTAAAATATGACACTTTTTATGTCCTCGGTGTCGATCTAAATGAAAGTGACAGAGTAGCGTTACAGACAGAAGGTGGTGGAGTCGAGCTATAGACGAGTTGTCTTGTTAGCTTCTGTTGGCTAGCGCTGGCTACAACCTCTCATTCCCGAGCGCATCGGCCCACACTTCAGTCATGTGAACGCTGTGTTTCCGCCGGACACGATAAAGCAACAACCCGGGCGTTACTTATGAAGGATATTAGAGATGAAAACGCAGAAACACTCTACCTGTTCGGACTGGTTTGTTGTGACCTCTGCTAACGGAGCTGGAGTCACGACAGTTTGCGACCACTTGCGGCGCAAACTACGGCGAAACGCCAAGGACAAACAGCGAAGCATACAAAAGGGATCGCAAGCGATAACTAAATTGTTTTTCTATGTTTGGTAGTGCAATTTATACTTTAAGCATAACAGCCACGCTGAAGCTACAGCAATAACCCGCAGGATATTTCGCTAATGACAAAAATACCACAACATACATTTTCCTTCAGGAATAAAGTATTAATAACAAATCTATTTTTATGCACCGTTATGGAGTACTATGTGCTGTTTCGGGTTGTTTATGACTTGCCAAGCCACTCATTCCAGTCATTGTCTTCAAAGGATTTTATTTATTTCACATCTAACAGGCATTGAAGAAAATAGATTCTGCAAACATTTTAACACCCAATGTTACATGTCATCAAACAGAAAAATAATCCCACAATCACATTGCTATTTATTACATGCAATTATGTACACAGAATTTTACAACAAGGCCATCATGGTGATGAACGTCTGCGACAGTGCTTGTGGTGCATGCACTGCTTTGTATCCATCCATAATGCATCATTAAGGCTTGGCTAAATGAGAATGTATGTACATGTGTATGTGTCAGTGAGTTTAGGATGGAAGTTAGAGTTTGCTTGGTGGCTTGAGCAGGTCCTTCAGAGCATCCAGGTTCTCCCCCTCTGGAGCTTCAGGCCATGCATTGTGGCCTGCAGATGAGCACACAAAACAAAAACTATAGCAAACGGTACACTCTCACACAACCACAGACGTAATATGAACTGGAAGCGTGGCTGCATTACAATTACATACTAGGAATCTCCCACATGGAGTGGTACAGACTCTGGCCTGCATCAACCCTCAGGGTGGCTCCGGAGATGTAGGAGGCAGCAGGAGAGAGCAGGAAACACACTGCTGATGAGATCTGAACAAGGAGGATGAATTAAACCAGCCCCTAATCAGTGAAACTGCTACAAACGCAACAGAGACACATACACACAGCAGATGCTCTTTAAAATGGGGTGACATATCATTGATTGAATATAATATAAATAACAGGTGTTAGTTTATTCTGGTAAGGTATTATCAGGACTTTGGATAGATCACTATAGAGTTTACAAAGCACCTGACATTGCTAGAACTACAAACACACAGCAATGAATATAATAGGACCTGGATATGACAAACAGATCTAATACAGCTCTGACACACTGGGTGCCTTTAGTACTGTGGATATTACTACATAGTCACGCACCTCTTCCGGGACCCCCAACCTCTTTGCAGGGCTAAAGGGAACAGACATTTTGAACAGACTCGGCCCCAGATCCTTGTAGTTCTCCATTGCAGTTTTGGAAAAGATTGTGCCCTGTAACAGGACAACTGAACTTGTCACCATTGTATGCGCTGGAAAACAAATGTGATCTGTATCCCCCAAAACAAACAAAGTCTATCCTGTCTTTGTTTCAACACTATTTTTACACTTTTTTCTTGTATTCTTTGATAACATCAAATGTAAGCAAACTTTAAAGACCTAAAAGCTCTTTGCAATGCTGCATGCCTTTTACTTACAGGTGCCACAGAGTTGACTCGGACCCCTGAGGCTGCCCACTCAATGGCAAGACTCTTTGTCAAGTTGTCCACTGCTGCCCTGGCTGCTCCTGTGTGGCTGCCGGGCAGAGGAAACATCAACAAACAGGATAACAACCATATGCGGAACTGCGGGTAAGGTGTGCAGGGCTAGTGGGGGCAATGCTGCTTACGCCATGCCCGGGAACCCTTTCCACATGTCAGCGATGATGTTGACGATGACGCCTCCGTTCTGTTTCATCCATGCTGTGTAGACTGTGTGGAGAGGACAGCAAACAGTCGCACTGAGAGATCTCCCCAAAACACTCTGAGCCAGGGTGAGCAGAGAGCATCTTACCCTCCTGGCAGCAGTGGAAGGTTCCCGTCAGGTTGGTGTCAATCACAGCTTTCCAGCCTTTGGAGGAAATGTGCTCCACTGGGCTGGAGAACTGACCTCCTCCATTGTTCACCAGGAAGTCTATCCTGCCATGCCGCTCCAGGACCGATGACACCAGCGCCTTCACCTGGCACACAGATTGAAATACAGTTTTATTTAAAGTGCCATCTCAAGACAATTTGCATGAACAAGCCACATAAACATCTGGTGGTGCCAGCACCAGAAGGTGTCTGAGAGGGTTGTGGTGTGTGCAGACCCACCTCATCCTGGTTGCGGATGTTACACTGCAGGGCAGTGATACTAGCGTGGCTGGAGGGGGGGATCTTTTGTCTCATCTCCTCTGCTGCAGCCTCCAGCCTCCGTTCCTTCCTGCTGGAGATCACCACACTGCAACCTGAGCACAAGCAGTAGGCCAGCAATCAGAGGCGACTGATACAACGGGGGCATGTTCCCACCACTTTTGGTCATCGAAAATTCTCTTTTTTTAAAATCATAATTACCTATTTACCAACGGAATAATCAAGAAATAAAGTGGGTCATGCAAGATGCGTTCAGGTACCATCGGATAATCTGACAATTACGCAAGTTCAGTTTCCAAACAACGGATCAGGAAAAAATGCTGCCCCCATTCAGTACCGTTTGTGAGTGCGTTTCATTAGTGTGTGCACATGACAATCTTGTCCCAAGACGGCTCGTCATCAGGGGGTCGGCTCTGCTGACATGGATGCATCTCACTCTTCTCAGAGAACTTGACTGAACCAGTGTAATTTTGAGTTTTGACACTCGGGTCTGAGCATTTTAATTGTGTCAAAGTTCACCGGGCCGCTGGTGGTGGTGGCAGTCAGCTCCTAACCAACAAAACTCTCTCCACTCACTCACTCACTCACCGAGCTCCAGCAGCTCCGCAGTGATGGCTTTACCGATCCCGGTGCCTCCACCAGTTACTATCGCCACTTTGTGGTTGAACAAGCCCGGTCTGAACACACTGGCCGCCGCCATCTTTGTTTCTGGCGTCCGCCGAAGTGACGACGCCGGCCCCCCCTGCTGGACACGCCCGGCAACAGTGGCGTCTAAACAATATTTAAGCTCTTAAAAGTAGGCGGGACGCAAACAAATACGGGATAATAGGTCGACTCTATCTTGAATCTCAAGTTTAACATGTGTTGCAACTGATAAAAACTTGAGTTTGCCCATTAAAAATATACTTTACAAATTCATTTACATGCTTGCTTTGTATGCATACCTATATTTCTTTGATCAGTGGTCTGAACTGTACCCAAATCATTTAATAAGTGGTCAGTGAAAGGGACAATTGAGCTTCCTGGTGGCAAAGAAACAGATCATGCCGAGTACGGGAATGTAGCTTTTCAGTATCGTTCAGGTTTCTTCCACAGCAATGGAAGATAAATGCAGACTGCGCATGATGACTGACAATCTTGCCAAGGTGCAGGCCACATTTCACAGCGGTTCCAGCATACCAATGTTTACCTTTGGAAGGGCTCAAGAGCCTGGTGTGATTGGTTGTCCTCCAGTGACATAATCTTCAATTCAGTAATGACTAGGCTTGTTTTCACAAGCACGCCTCCTCTGCTATGACCAGGAGTCGACTTCAGCTGCGGAGCAGCACCATAGGCAGGACTGCTATAAGAATGGTTGTATTTTGACAGGGTCACATTCCTACTAAACAAAAAGTAATGCTTCATTTTCTTATATTAGAAAGTAGTACTCCAGTCTTTGGGAGTAGTTTATCCATTAGTCTGTGCTTCGCACACATTACAACAGACCAGTCTCAACTGAAGATTTGGCACAGCCCTTGGAATACATCAAGCCCTGTGTATGTAGATCAAAACTGGTAAATTATGATTTCACTATAAAGGCAGTAAAAAAAAAAAAACATTAGGTACAGCAATTTTGGCATAACCTGTCACCATCCTGACTGCTATTACAGCAAATAATCGCAATAAGACAGTCGACTACGATTCAGCAAACACCATGCAAGAATCTTTGTAGTAGTGGCCAACAGCTTGAAGATTTTACTGCAACATGAGAAAATATACAAAGACACAGGATTCCGCTCCAGACCGCTTTATTTTAGGATGTTGAGGCCATGTCCAGGTCGGCTAAATTATAGAAAATAAAGTCCCAAATCCACCAGTGGTCAATGCACTTGGTTTACTGGTCCTTCAACTCCTTCAGTCTCCTGATTGCGGACTTGACCGTAACAGCCGACGTTGTGCTGCAAAAGACAAAACAATAATATTCAACTTCGGATCACGTTAGAATAAACTGTCAACTTTCCATATGCGACCAAGGTACCCCGTTGATATCTACAGTGTTTAGCACAACTACCAAGAGTTTCACCAATGTCAGCACCGTCTCCCCTTAAGTCTGATTCACTGTCCTGTCACCAGTTCAGCAGTTTTTGTTCGAGTCAAAGCAGCTGTTCTGAGTTACTGAGGTTTTTTTTTTAAGGGCACTCTTTTTTTTAAATAGAAAGTTTTAAAAATGGAAAAAAGCCAATCAATTTAAGGCATTCTAAGAGTGCAAAACTTAAGGTTGCCCACTACACTTGGATACCAGTTGTGATGACGAGTTACACTTCCGTTGGTTCAGTGACAGGACAATGCCCTTGTTTTAAAAGGGCTTGTAATGATGGATGTGGCATGTATCCACAAACGGCTGTATAAATAGTTTCCAGTGCAAAACGGTAATCTTACTTGTACGTCCAGGCACCTCCAGCCACTGTCTTCTTGCAGGACCCACAGTGCCAGATTCCGACGGCCCTCCTCTTCATCTTGGTCTGTAAGATATCATGTCAACGCATGATGATTTTGGAAAAAGTGAGCCTAAGTGTCACCGATTCCCGCAGGGGGTGACTGCTAAAAAGGGTTCTGACGAACTTACCTTGCCACAGAAAGAGCAAGTGTATTTGGCGTGCTGAGAGATCTCGATCTTCTTCACCATCTTCCTCAGCGACGCGCCGTAACGCGTGCCATATTTACCAACGATCCCCACCTTCTTGGTGCGCTTCGCCTGGGGACAGAATAAAACAATTTTCACTCAATCTGCACATTGGAAGCAATAAGTGGCATTCCCTGATCAATGCTGGTTCAACTGACGGCATGTTCGGTACTTCCTGCAAAACCATTGCTATCAGTGATTTGAACTATATTTTACCAGACCTGACCAAAAGTCCCAGTGGCATGTACGCGAACCTAGCGCCTACATTTGTGCTTTCTGTACCAATAAACAAAGCCAATTCCTCGTATAACCAGATTGCAGAACTTTCCTACATTACACGCAACGACAGTTCGTTCATGCAGAAGGCTACATTCTGAGATCACGTCCCATTTTTATCCCACTAGCAGTTGGATAGTCACTGGCACAGCAGCCTAGCACCACCTAGCATACATTAGCTGCCCCAATCGAGTTTGATTACACGCCTTCAGACAGCTTAAGAGACAAAATAAAGAGGTGTGCCACTTTGTCTGCGGACAGGGACGCTAAACTTTGCCGCAGGACCGGTTGCAGAACATTTGTATCAATGAGAGCTGCCGATCGTACTCCACCCGGTATCGAGACTCGACATAGCAATGGCGGCTACCAATACAGTCTCAAGACATCCTCGTAACATCGTTATATTTATCAGCAAAATCACCAAAGTGACACCAATAACAGTCACGGGTGAACACGGGGACCACGATGGACCGTCACAATGAGTGTCAGTATCATTTAGTGCACAGATATGGTCAGATTAGAGTGGATTTTGTCCAGGACATTTAGCCTCACCATCGTTTCAGTGGAGACGGAGGTCCAAAGAGAGAGAACCTAACGCGCATGCGCAATTTACCTCCAAGGATTACGCTGCATTGTGGGACTTCGAGTTTTCTTCCTAAGGCAGAAACAACCGCATAGTTAAATTAAAATGTTCACACTAATCCTGTCACATTAGTGGTCAGCCTGGTGAAACACTGGCGCCAATTCAGAAAGTTAGCATCCGCTGAGAAAACAAAAAAAAAAAGATCACAATTTCATACAGGAAGTGACCGTAACTAAGGACGCTTGGAGGAAGCGCGTGCGCAGTGGAGGCGTGGGGAGGACGACAACATCCCGTCACTGCAGCAGAGCAGAGATGTTTGTCCACTCCGATCGTCACAGTGCGCCGTTTGTTGTTTCTGAACAGATGAGGGCTTAATTTTCTTGTCTTTCTGGACGGCTGAAGTAGTGGGAATGCATGATGAAGCTAACACGGAAACTGGTTCTCGCTAAGGCCAAGGCCTCCGACCTGGACAGCGTGAAGAAATTGAACTGCTGGTAATGTCAGCTGAATAAAATACTTTCATTGGATTAATTCATTCGCTCTATGCCGAGCTTGACACATAGATTTTCTATTCATCTTGTAGTTGAGGTAACTTTATGTTTAATTTCTGCAGGGGATGCAGCCTGACTGATGTAAGTAGTGAAACCCATGAGACCACGCATACTGCAATTCACTCTGTTGGACTCTATATTGTTTTCATTGAATTTGTATGCATTTGTGTGTGTGTGTGTGTGTGTGTGTGATGAATCCAATAAAACACAAGGATTGCCCCATTCTTTTCAGATCTCCATCTTCTCTCAGATGGCCAACATTGAGGTTTTAACGCTCAGGTTGGTTTGAGCCGTCTGGACCGTTGACACCGCTGTGATGCCGATACCGAGTCATCCAAGATGTGCTTTTCCCCCTCTGCAGCGTCAACTGCATCTCGTCTCTCTCTCCCCTGGCCGGCTGCCTGTCTCTGTGCGAGCTCTACCTGAGGAAGAATATGATCGCGTCGCTCTCCGAGCTGTCCCACCTGCGACCCCTGACCCGGCTCAGGGTGCTCTGGCTGGCCGAGAACCCTTGCTGTGGCCCCGACTCCAGCCAGTACCGGCTCACCGTGCTACGCTGCCTGCCCCGCTTGCAGAAGCTCGACAACCAAGGTGGGCTCACAGCGTCCAGTCACGGAAATGGAACCGCGATGCCGTTGAATAATGAGCCATGTATGTTGTATGTGCGGGTTTGCCAGTCGTGACAGATGAAGAGATTGCACTGGCTCTTGAGGATGGCGAAGAGGTCACCACTCCGCCCGGAAGTCTCCAAAACCAGCTCTCAAACAATGGACTTCCAGATGCAGAGACAGAGAATGACCCACTCAATTACAACATGGAGGAGACCAAGTAAGACTGCAGACTGATGAAAAGACCCTCGTCGAATTAGTGTAGATAGCTTAAAAATACCAAATACTGTTTGTTTTTGTTTTTTAAAGCAAAATCAGGGAAGAGTTGGGGATGAAGCCCCTCTCCAGAGACAAGTTCCCATCGCTTTCTTCGCCATCAACCAGAGACAACAGAGCATCATTTAAAAAGGTACTTTGCGTGGATCCTCCCCAAAATGCAAAAGAGGTGCTCTAGAAATTGGAAGCTTGCGACACGGGTGCCAATCTCCGGCGATAACTTCTCACTTAAACGTGTCTTTCCAGACTCACACTCTGGACGCTGTCCTGCTCTTGCTGAGGGATCTGGACGAGGAGGAGCTTCGCGTCGTCCACACGGCCGCTCAGAACAGACTCCAGACGTACACCCTGGACTCCGAGGCGTTTAACGGCTCATCGCAGTCACAGAAAACCGCGGACGTTCAGCACTGACACGTCGCGCAGCATGCACTCGGGGCCAAATCTCTCCCTCGCTCAAACACTCCCCTTTTCTACCTTACCGACTGCAGCATGCATGATGTCCGATAGTCTCACTCACCCCCCCCCCCCTGCCCCCACCCCCCACCCCACCCCCCCCCCTTCCGCCCCCTTTTGCTACAGTTTTCATATGTGGAGCGAAAACCCAAGTCAGCTCTTTGCTTCTTCCTCCCCCTCCCCATTTTATAGCATGCCCACCTGCCTTGTAACACGGAAGAATGTATGTTTTGCTAAAATCTATTTCTGTAAGTAAAATGACGCACTGACAAAAACTTTCACTTGCAAGTGCCGGATTTAATGAAACGAGACGCACGCGAACGACACGTGAATGGTGCATTGGTGCTACAATGGGCATACGACAAGAGAACACGCTTCGCCGAGAGCTGGATCTGAGCAGTTTATTGACACAGTGGCTTGCGGTGATCGGATGTCACCGGTCCTTCGCCCTCACATCGGTGCCTCTTCTCACTCGCCCTCCTCGCCCTCCAGGAAATCCAGCAGCGTGCTTGCGTCCACAGCCACCACCAAGTACTCCACTCCGTCGGCACCCTGGACGACCGTGGGGGGGGGGGGAAACGCAGAGCGTGAGACGGGCGCCGTGGCCCCCCCCCCTGGGAGGGAGAGCGGGTCGAACGGGGCCGTACCTTTCGCGTGCGGATCAGCTTGTGGTCTCGGAACTCGGTCAGCTGAGTCCTCAGCGTGAGGTCGGAGTTCACCAGGAAGGCCTCCCGACAGCGCTGGTAGAAATCTTGGAACGACAGTCCTGCCCGCAGGAGTGAGAAACACTGCGGGTCTGCGGTCAAAGCAAACGGACAAAGGAACGTGCAGCGCGGTTGGACGCACGCGTGTACCTGTGTACGAGGGATTGTCTTTGTTCTCCAGCTGAAATTTCACCAGCAGTTTGAAAATCCCCCTGCGAAGAGGGAGGACAAACAGGAGAGCGGACGCACTCAGCCTGGGGTCTGGCATCGCTGGGGAGACTGTGTGTGTGTGTGTGTGTGTGTGTGTGTGTGCGTGTGCGTGCGCGCGCTCTACCTCGCGTTGGGGGTCAAGCTGCGCAGCACGTGAGTGAGCGAGGACAGGGCCAGGGCGCCCGTCTGCTGCACCAGGAGGGAGTTCTCGTAGGACGTCTCCTCCGCGTAGTGCTGGAAGGTCACGCACTCCCACCACAGCCAGTTGAACTGGCTCTGCTGAAACTGGTCCCACACTGACGGACACACACACAAACACGGCAGGGCTTCAGCCGCCGGGGGGGGGGGGGGGGGGCCCGGCGCAGGGCGCCTCGGACACCTACCCAGCGGAGCGTTGATGTGGTCCAAGGACGCCAGCATGTGCAGGTTGGGCAGGGACGCCAGCTGCCCCAGTGCGCTCTGGGTCTTCTCCCCTCGCAGCATCACCCCGTCGATGTTGTGGACGAGCAGGTACACGTGGAGGTCCGGGCCTGGGAGGACACGCTCTCGTTGGAAAAGCAACTCTAACGTTAAGTCTTTGGGGTGGGGGGGGGGGTTAAAAAAACACTCACTCTCTTTAAGGGTCCGAGTGATGCACTGGATTTGGTCCGAGGGTGTCCGGAAAGTTCCCTGATGCTCTAGGACGTCGCACGTCAACGCGTTCAGGATCTGAAACGCGGGGGGGGGGGGGGGCAAAAAAGAAACTAAAGAGGCGCCAGCGCCACCATTCGGAGGCTTGACCGGAGGATTTCCCGTGCACACCGACCGATTTAAGGGTGATGGAGGGGAAGAACCCGTTGACCACCAGGTGCGTTTCTTGAGATAGGTGGGACGCGCGGAAGTCCTCCAGCAGGGCCTTCTTGCTGCCCAGGCCGTAGAGCAGCACGCTGAATCCCAACCTGCACAGCCGCGGGACGTGAAGCCTCGCGACGCGGGCGGAGCTAAGAGCGAGACAAAAAGTACAAAAAAAAAAAAAAAAAAAGCCTACTCACCGGAGCTGTAGCATCCATTTGCTGAAGTGCCTCCTGTTGCTTGCCGTGCAGCCGCTGGATCTCTTCGGAGTAGCGGGACGGCTTCCCCTCCAAGAGCCGGACCAGCGTCTCCTGCAAATCCCCCCGCCCCCCAAAAAAAATAACGGGAATCCTCAGAAACACGGGTCAGGCGCCCAGGCGCATTCGGAACCTCCGGCCGACGGATACCCACCCGGTCCAGTTTCGGGGTGTGCAAGCGCTCCAGGGTGCGGTCGGACGTCAGGACCTTGGAGTTGCCGTGGGCCTCGAAGTACTCCTCCACCATGCTGGGCCGACGCGCCGGCTGGGCCGCCGGCCTGTTCTTCTTCTTCTTGGCCGGGGTTTTGTAGAGGGCCGCCGAGGAGCCTCGGCTCGGGGTTCTCGGGGGCTTGGGGTCCTCCCGCTCCCCCCCGTCCGGCGCCTCGCCCTCGCCTCCGTCCCCCTCCTCCTCGTCCGAGTCGGAGGGCGACAGGTCGCTGCCCGAGTCGGACTGCGCGCCGGGAGCTGGGGGGGCAGAGACGACAGGTTGAGGCGAGACGACAGGTTGAGGCGAGCCCCCCCCCCCCCCCCCCCCCCCCCCCCCCGACGGCGACAGGGACCCGCTTTGCTCACCGCTCATCCTCTTCCTCAGCCTGTGGGGCGTGGTGGAGACGAACTGGCCCTTCTTCCTCTGCCGGGCGGAGAGGCGACACACAGTGAGGGGAACATCCTCGGGACACGCACAGCTAGGACCCGCGCAGGCGGTTGGAGACTCACCCTCTGGGGTGTCCTGTTCTCGTCTCTGCGGTCTGGTCAGCCAGGGACAGAGGGGAGGGAGGGAGGGAGGGGAGGGAGGGAGAGAGGGAGAGAGGCTTAAAGCACGCACGAGGACACGGGGGACGGGACAGCGACAGGGGCGAACCAGGGGGCGGACTCACGGCGGCCACTTCGCGTGGGGGGTGCAGGGTTCGGCGTCCTGGCTCTTGCCGAAGCTCACGCCTCCGCTGGGAGTTCGAGCCAACTCGCTCGCTGTTCGTGAAAAGCAAAGAAAGAAAGAAGACGCGCGATGAAAGGCGAGAAGCCATCTTCAAGAATCCCCTGGGAAACGCCGCCCACGTCCAAGCAGACGCGCGTGCTCTCACCGGTCTGAGCCATGCTGTGTCCACGTCTCTTCACTTTCTGGAAGGTGAAAATGGAGGAGCCAGCCACTCTGGCTGCGTCGTCCTCATCTTCTGTCACAGGTCAAAGAAAAGGCCGACACGGAATCAGCGTATAGGGCGGTGCGTCAATGAGACCAAGCGCTTGGGCGCTTCTCACCTCCTGCGTTGTCGGCTCCCAAAGCCCGGACGTATCCGTTCTCATCCTGGAGCCCGTCCTCATCCCCATCATCCTCTGGATCTCCTCGTGCACGTCGCCTCGGGGGGGTCTTGAAGGTCACCATCCTCTGGACTGAGGCGCCGCTGCTCTGCACATCTGGCAGGGGTCACAGACAGACAGCACACACACACACACACACACACACACACACACACACACACACACACACACACACACACACACACACACACACACACACACACACACACACACACACACACACACACAGGATGACATAGCACATCTGTCAGGGACAGACGCACACTGGATGAGAGACGGGCCTGGGCAGGAGAACCGTGTCCGTTTGGTCCGTACCCTCCCGCTTGTCCACGATGTGCTCCAGAGCGTCTCCATCTCCGACGAACTTGACTTGTAACACACTCATGGCTCCAGACAGCAGCTCCCGAGAGTCTACACTGAGCGACAGCCAGTGGACAGACAGTGACAACAACGGCAGCGAGAGCACCGAAAACGGAGAGAGAGAGAGCAGCGTATGTGCAGCGACTCGCCTGAAAACGTGTGTGCGGGCCGGGGAGAGGCGTAAAAGACTCTGCCAGGGAGCGGCGAGCACTCCCCGTCCACGCTCCACGCAGCGACAGCTTCCCGCGCCGTCCTCC